>WYDF02017822.1:0-13333 GCA_009867245.2 Adranes taylori
TCGAAAAAACCAATTAAAATCAGCAAGGGAATTACTAAGAAGCTCAACAGAATTTGATAAGTTAATTGCAAATTCACAAGTCAATAAACAAATAATTTAAAAAGTGTGAAATGTAAAAAAATATACCAATAAATGTAATTAAAAAAACACTTGTGTCTCTTTCTATTATAAATGATATTGTACGTATGCATATATGGTATATCAGTTGTTGCGCTTAAAAGTTTCTGGAAACTAACTATGTCTCTTTCTGAAAAACGTGTGGCCACCCCTGGTATAAAGTCTTGCATGTTTGTAATTTATTTTATATCAAATATTAATAGGCTTTACCATAAGTATTAATAGATTTTTTTAATGAAGTACTGACTGTATAAATGCTAACGACTACATACAATTTGTAAGTACCTAATTCAATTAAATCATTCTCATGTAAAATTGTAAACATATTATATATGTATAGAATATTTTTTATGATCGGTACTTGAATTTATATATGAATGTTACAATAAAAAAACTGGAAATATTAAATTTTATTGCGAAATTTTATAACGTGCAAAATTGTTTTTATATGAAATCTTAAAATAATAAAAATCCTTGAAATTGAATTTTTAATTCCTTTAATAAAATTATTAAAAAGCGCGCGTGGTGAATTTATGTAAATGATAAAATACCAACACCCCTGCAGTGAAAATCTTTAATTAGATGAAGTAACGTTTCGAAATCTCACATTCATGTAGTACTTGAAACATAAGATTATGGAAAGATAAGAGTCGTACGTATAAGAAGATTGCTCCTCATGTCTATAATACGCATGACAAACTCTCAGTTCTTTGATGGAATCTTTCACGCTATTTTCGAATGATTATAATAACGCAATGTCAGCGGGGGATTTCTAGTTTTCTTTTTCTCTGTTTCATTGTAATCCGACATTAATTATTATTAATACATTTATTATTTATATAAATCTTAGATTGTTTCTCAAACGCATATCAAACGACAATACGGCTAAGAAAAGCATTATAACATGTAATGATATTTCAGATATTGTTACCATATTTGTCTTGGAAGTACTAAAAATAACTTATTCTAAAAAGAACTTGAAAATTACTTGGAAAAAGAATGTAAAATTACGACGAATTCTACAAAACATTGACCGTGGCGCCTCCACCATGTTTGTCACGGTTAATTTTTACGTGACAATATAACATCATGCATTTTTACATAATTTCCACTTTACTGAATTAACACATCTAACTATTAAAAGGTATCGAAAAAATATGTTATTAATTTATTTGTTTAACATAATTTTAAATTCTCTGACTCACACTCACTGATTCTTAACTCACTCACTAACTCATCAACGCCCAGCCCAAGGCCCTACACCTAGAAACTTGAAAATTTGGTAAAGACTTCTCCTCATGAGATAAACACTAAGAGGGGATTTTTCGAAATTTGACCCCTGGCGGGGATAAAAAGGGGGTTCATGTTTTAGGCTATTCCGGAAACGGTTAAACGTAGAAGCTTGAAATTCGGCTGAAAGGCTCTTTGTTGAAATCTATTTGACATGTGTGAGACGAAATTTTGATTTTCAGTTTGGTTAAGAACTGGGGTCGAAAGTGTATAAAACAAAATTCAAATTACCGTATCTCAGAAACCAATTAGAATTAGCTTAGGAAGATGCAATTTCGCAAGAATTCTCTTCAGTTAAAATCCATTAGACACGTATGAGACGTAATTTAGATTTCAGCTTCTGAAGAGTTAAAAGCGGGGGTCGTATATCTATATATAAAAGGATTCGCCCGATACACTCACTGACTAACTCATCAAACCCAGCCCAAAACCCTACACCTAGAAAGTGGAAAATTTGGCAAAAGCTTCTCCTCATGACGTAAGCACCCACTAAGAGGGGTTGTTTCATAATTTGACCCCAAAGAGAGTAGAAAAGGGGGTTAAAGTTTTTGGCTATTTCGAAAACGCTTAAACGTAAAAGCTGAAAGACTCTTTGTCGAAATCCATTCGACACATTTAAGACGAAATTTTGATTTTCAGTTTTTGAGGGGTTAAAATTGGGGTCAATGATGTATAAAACCTCAGAAACCAATTAGGTTAGGAAGTTGTAATTTGGCAAGAATATTCTTCGTTAAAATCCATTACACACGTGTGAAATGAAATTTTGATTTTCAGCTTTTGAAGGGCTAAAAGTATAAAACAAAAATCAAAATAACCTTACCTCTGACACCAATTAGCTTCGAAAGTTGAAATATGGCAAGAATATTCTTCGTTAAAATCCATTAGATAAGTATAAGACGAAATTTTGTTTTTCAACCCTTGAAGGGATAAAAGCGGGGGTCGTATTGAGCAAAATTAAATCATATTTCAGAAACCAATTAACTTGGTTTCTGCCAACAGCAGAGCACATCAACTTCTACACCGTTCAAGCGATCGCCATGAAAATTGATATACTTGGCCCCGGCAATGCGCTCTCCGTACCGTAGGCCGTGTCAATGCGGGCAGCAGAGCTGGCCGCACCAAATGCGCGCCGCGGACTACGGCAATGCGGAAGAAGAGGTGTCGTTGATACGTTGCAGTGATATATTCGATTCATTGATATTTACAAATATCGCAAGCGTAGCTGCGACGGGATTTGCTAGTATATTATAAAGTACTTAAAAGAAAAGAATACTAAACACCTAGTTAAGAAATAGCGATGGATATACATATTATAAACCTGCAGTTTTATTGCAAATAATTTTCAAAATTTACTCGTTTAAAAAGTACAATCATAATCTTACAGGAAAAAATGATCTGTGGAGAAAATGCATATAAATTTATTTTAACAACAAGAGTTTTACGAGCATTTTAATAGTTTCTCACTTAAATAGACGTTACAACAATCATAAAATAAATACGGAGTTAATAATAAATGTGTATAAACATTTTATAATAATGATTTATATATTACTTGTATCCAACAGAATCTAGCTTTCAGGTTACGAATAAATAAATATGCAACTTGTCGTACACAAACATCCGTGTCTTTCTTGCGCTATCCATATCTAGTCTGAAATTGTATATAGTCCCTTTTATAGAAAGTAGTAGACATCCAAAATAACGATTGCTCTTGCATATAGTTTCGAAATCGCATTCTGAACACTCAAATTCTTCATTGTATTCGTTTCTGAACAGTGTTCCATCTAAGCTTCCGCGTGTGCGCTCGCACATAAATTTTAATCTTCCATCCAGTCTTGAAATCAGACTCTGAACATTCAAACGACTTTTCTCTTTGTTATATTTGTTCCCTTTTATGTTCGTTTTTAATAGTCCCTTTCATAGAAAGTATAATAATAAATTCCATTGAGTAATAAATTCCATAAGCGTGCATTTTAAATAATTGACTATTACATTATCATGTGAACATGATCGATCGTCACAATAAAATCGTTAGTTTTTAAAACAACATACAGAGATTGAAACACATTAATGCTTTGAGTTTACTCTATGGGTTGGTGAAAAATAGTATTTCTAATACAATTAGTCAAATGCAGCCCTTATCCGCTCAATTGCAACATTCAAAATAATAACTTTGTTCTCTAGAGCATTGAAATTTCTTCTATGACCTAAGTCCTTTCGGTTTTCAGTTGTCATCGATTTGACATTTGACAACATTGTAATATTTCTATTTATGTAAGAGGTACTTTTTACTGCGCGTTATTTTGATCTTAGACATAGTTTATGTTTTTATCAAAATTGTTTAATGAAAAGAACTGGCATTTCTTATTTAAAAAGTCCCTGTTTTTTCATTTTTCTTCAAAAAGAAGTTACTCTCTGTGTCCGCCTATATTAATACGTACGTGTTTTCTGGCGAGCATAATTGCAACTTGGAACAAATTTTACTGTAACAAGGATCTAGTTTAGATTCTCTACTAAATGTATTCACTTGTGCCTATGAAATCGTATTCTGAACAGTCAGAATACGTTAACTCTTAAATGTATTTGTTTGTGAACAGTGTTTTATCTAAGCTGTCCGCAAGCGCGCGTACAGGGTTTTAATCTTGCTTCCAGTCTTGAAGTTATATTCTGAGCATCTAAACGACCTTTCTCCTTATTGTATTCGTTTATTAAGTTTGAGATCACTCTTTTATGCAGACCTGTCATTAAATTTTGATCAATCAAATGGATTTTCTTCTCAATTTAGTAGTTAGTAACTTATGACATAGACCTTGTATATAGTTCTAAAGCTACATTCTGAACATTACTAAATGTACTCTTTTGTGATGTATTGAGACTTGAATGCTGCCAGTCACATGTACATTTATGTCACATTCTAAATAGATAAACAGTTTAGATTCTCTACTAAATGTATTCGCTTGTGACTATGAAATCGCATTCTTAACAGTCTAACTCTTAAATGTATTCGTTTGTGAGCAGTGTTCCATCTAAGTTGCCCGCGTGTGCGCGCGCACATAAATTTTAATTTTGAATCCAGTCTTGAAGTCAGATTTTGAGCATGCAAACGACTTTTCTTCTTATTGTATTCATTTATTAAGTTTTGAGGTCACTCTTTTGTGCAGACCTGTCTTTACATTGTGATCAGACAAACGCATTTTCTTCTCAATTTATTAGTTAGGCACTTATGAGATAATCCTTGTATATTGTCCTAAAGCTACATTCTAAACATTACTAAATGTACTCTTTTGTGATGAATTGAGACTCTGTCAGTCATATTTACATTTATGTCACATTCTAAATATCTAAACAGTTTAGTTTCTCTACTATATGTATTCGTTTGTGACTATGAGATTGATCTTGCATATAGTTTAGAAATCGCAACCTGAACACTCAAAGTCTTCAATATATTCGTTTGTGAACAGTGTCTTCTGTAATTAAATCGTACATAATTTTAGTGTAATAGTATGGGATCTAGTTGGGAACCTTGAGGGACATCGCAGGTTACTAATAACATTTTGTCGCCATATTTCAGATTCAATAATATTCTAACTTGATATTATCAGGTAACTATAGATAACTTGAGATCGCCTGCAGGTATTTTGAAGTATCTTTGTTCTTCAGGATTTTCAAGATATGTCGCCATGATTCAGAATTTCAAACGTTTCGTATATCCACCGTGACTAACGCACAAAATTGTCACGTTCTCTATGTATCAACGCCTTTATTGCAAATTCCTTAACTGCCCAGAGAGCATTAAGCCGCTTTCAAAACGAAATTGACACAAGTTGCCGAATTGACCCACCAACAATGATTCTAGAAGTTTAACCACCGTCATAAACGCTTAGATTGTCACCTTTGAAAATAACCTTGTAGCTGCCACTCGAAGAACATGAATTAGGACAGCACCTTTTGAAATACACTGAATGTATCTAGCGGTAAGACATTTATTGAACACACATTTCAGCACAATGGGAATTCCATTCGGACTCAAAGCTTTTCCTGTCTTCATTTTCTGTGTTAATTTATTTCATTCATCGAACAGAAACTGGAGGCTTCCAGTTCATATGGAATAACCCTATATACAGGTTTTTCCTTTGGATAGATTTTTACAGGGACTTAAAAGTATTGGAAACTGATAGAAGTGTTTTCCTGGCCCCAGAAAACCTACGCGCAACTTATTGGTGGCCTAACGCCATTAGGTGTACGAATGTTTATTACAATTTAAGAAGTTCCACTAAAAATCTGTTTCCTGGACATTCATAAACATACGATTTTCAAAATTTATTGGGGTATCGAACATTAATTACGTCAAGATAAAAATAATCAGAGATCGTTTACATAGTAGCATACCAACAATGCATAAATTTCAAACAGTATGTGTATCTGGTTGAATATGTATGCATGGATATGTCACTCACTCTATAGATATGATATGAACGAAGAAGCAGAAAGAACAACATTGAATATTTTGTTCCTGATCTCACTCGAACACGAGGATGTGAGGCATCGAAAAGAACTGGTTTTATTGAAATCTGTTTGCGGTCACTATGCCGAAGTATTAATTTCTATTGAGGAATTATTGAAGAAAATAGTTGGTGTTAGAAAGAATAAATATAAAAAAATAAATCAAAAATTTATTTAAAATAAATTTTAAATAAAAAATAAAAATAAAAACTATTGGATTGCAGAAAGTTTGGTCCATTCGTCTTCTACAGTTGGGTGTGACAGACTCCTATTCGCTACGCTGCTAATGGGGAGCCTTAGCGACTGTCACCGATGGTGCAAACAAATATCTTAATTAATTACAGAATTGAAACAGTTCTTGTAAATATAAGTTCGGGCGCCAGGTCAGTTTTTCGTGAGACCGCACGCTGGAACTGATTTTGTTCCTCCAGTCGTCAGTGGCTTACTGAGGGCAGCTGCGAGTCTTGTGAGATATCCAAGATTCGTGGTCTTGTGGGCAGCTGAAATTAACTTAATGCTAATGAGTGAAACAGCATTAATCATTTTACAAAACCGTCTACTGTTCTTCATAGACAATGTAAACAGATGAACAGAGATAGAAAATATTAACGCACAAATAAATGTCAATGTATGTACATCAAATTAAATCAATGACGTAATAATAGCTGTTACAGTACAAATACATAATAATAATCAAAAGCGTTGCGTAAAAAGCAATTTAAAAGTGCGGTGATAAAATAATGAAACAGCGAAAATGTGGAAAGCTTGTACAAGCAATCAATTTACAACGGGAGGGCAGTGGGAAACTTCGAACACTCAATCTTAACTGGTATGATAGGTATCTAAAGCCCCGTCTACACGCAACGTTTTGTCGTCAGTCTTGCATGATCATGCAAGACTGGCCGCCAAACCTCACACAAATCTCGCAGCTACACTACTCAAACTTGCAGTCAGTCTTTTGCTCAGTCGTTCCGAAATTGCCATGGAGGAAGAACTATTAGTGACGACAGTTGCACTATGTGCTCTTAAATTGAAGAAGAAAAGAAAGTATGTATGTCGGTCACGATGGTCCCGGGACTGGTTATTGAAGAGAGGGGCATTTTTCCATGTGAATCTTCTCCGAGAACTACAGCAGGAATCAGACGATGGGCGCAATTATTTAGCTATGGACATAGAAAAGTAGGGTAAACTGTTAACGTTTGTAACCTCAGAAATTGAAAATCAAGATAGTGTCATAAGGGTAGCTAGCATCTCCTACGAGACTGCAACGGATGTAGGTCTTTGACATTCAAGAAGGAAAGTAAATCGAAGTACCATAGAGAAGGTTTATACATTTCTTCCATTTCAGCTTTGATTGTTGTACTCTGTTTGGGGTGAACTGTTCTAAATGAGTTGATCTTTTTGGTGACCAACTCTTTTGTTTCTTCACGATCGACTGCATTGTACTTAGAACCAAATGTATGCCTGGTTCTTCTTGTCTCGAGTTCTGTAATCCTTAGATTTTACTTGCCAGATACAAGAAAATCTTTGATAGAGCTCTATGAACTCCGTGAAAAATTCATGACTCTAGTGTCGTAAGTCTGCCAATTTCTTTCGCCACTACACGCACTAAAATAACCATTGAAATCTCTGGAGTCACTGAGAGTAGTCTGGCCGCGGAGCGAAGTTTGAGCGATAAGACTGACATGCGTCTACATGCACATAGTTGTCGGGAGTTGCATGTACACAAAGTTCCAACCCATTAGTCTTTTGCGAGTTTGTCAAATTTCATTCAGTATATGCAAAAATGTCAAACTTCCATCGCCACGTAACGTAACGCCAGCACTAGTCAGAACGGCTTGTTTTTGAGTTCACAAGGAACTAAAATATTCTGTGCAAATACGCGGTATTTATACGCAATGAACCCACACAGACTCTTTGTTTTGTTATACGGTCTCTATGGAGCAACTCGCTCGCTAATTGTTCCATGCTATGCTCGTTAGAGCATAGCATGGGAGGCTACAGGAGGACACATTTCAGGGAGGCTACAGGAGTCTGGACACCATCAACGAGCCAAACCGTATCCTATTCTTATCTATCAACGCTATATGCGTTCCCACAACATACGCATTAGCCACTGCTAATGTATATACAACAGCGAACAATACTAAATGTCTCTTCGATCATTACTGTGTCTATTTACTGCGTAATACGTAAGCGTTTGCATACAATTGAATTATATTTACATTTTATTTCATTAACTGGCTTCTTAACAGTAACGTGCGGTTAGAATTTATTTATTGAGGGTAATCAATGTATTTCGAGTTAATCAGGGTATCCAAATATCATTCATTCAATCAATCTAATGCCCATTCTACAGACTTTCTTCCTTTTTAGTAACGTGTATCGCAACATGGGTTTTAGTTATCTGAACTTTTAGTTGAAGAATGAAATTATTGTACCAAAAAGAAATGTATAGGTCTTATTAAAAGTGGATTAGGATTACACTTAAAATTTTTACAGTAAAGTCTTTAGAATCCTTTGTGACAGAATATACTGTAACAGTACTTATCAAAAGCAAATATGACACGTTTTGGTTTGCACCCACTTCATTTTGAAGCAGAGTAGTAGAATACATGACGTTACTATATGTCGATACAATTTAGTATTAAGTCGTTGTCGCCCAGCCATCTTGTTTACAGTGTGAATGTTAAAAGCTGTTCTGTAAATCTTTTATCTTTTATTCAGGCGTAAGAAAGATGCACCAGGTCTAATAAATGCACGTTCATATTCTTCATAAAACGTAATCGGTGCTATTGGTCAGGACGGGACAAGTACGTAGGCTGGAATTCTTTCAGAGGAGGCCGGGGTGAAGCGAAATTGAACGTAACATTCTGTTATTTAAATAATTTATTGCAATATTAATTAATTAAAGTCTGTCGATTCCATAATGTTCGTCAGGGCCCACAATGTTGTCCGAATGGACCAATAAAACGTTCATTCTACGCTGGCAGTCATTACTAGCAGCATGGCTAATATTGTTAGAATATAGTTAATTGTTGGAACATATTCAGCATCCCATAATTCCAAAACCTAAAAGAACTTCTAGGTTTTGCTTTATAGCTTTCAGTCGTACACAACACAATTTTTATTCCGCTTCTAGAGCAGAAATAAACACTCTCTCTCATGCCGAAAGACTTCTCAAATAATTTATTTTCTCAGAAGAAGCAAACCCGGGAAGAAGTAATTGAAAAAATGATAAAACGTCTGCGATTAATAAGAATTTGTCAGTTAAATTTTATGATAATGAATAGCGACCTCACTACTTGTGCCTATTAAACATTGAGCTCGTCCTGTTAATTATAATTCGAAAATTCCATTGATTTCTAGGATAAATTACATTTATTGGGTCCAAAAATGAATTATAAAAGAATTTGTAAAGGGCTAGACCTGGTGAATATAGTGAGTGGTCGATCAATTCGTAGCCTAATCGTAGCCTCAATTTTACCTGCACGGTGGCTGCTTTGTGAACTGGTGCGTTGTCATGATGAAGAGAACTTTTTTACGTGTCAAATCAGGGCGTTGTTTGTTCAAGTCGGCGTCGAAACGGTCCAATAATGTTGCATAGTAATCGCCAGTTATGGTTTTACCGTTTGCCAAGTAATGAATAAGAATAATGCCTTTCGCACCCCAAGAAAACACTCGCCATCACCTTACCGGCCAATCGAGTTGTCTTTGCCTTCTTCGATTCAGTTTCAATTCGAACAAAGTCAGCTTTTCAAAATTTAACTATGGCTAGCCACGGTGCATGTCGCCATAAAGCATAATCCAGTTTGACTCCGATTTTTGCATTGTTTTCCCTATCTTGTGAAGGAAATTAATCACTGAACGATATTCGACTTTTTCCATTTTTCACAAAACACAAAAGTTGCTTGCTTGCGACGGCTGTAGAAACAAACTAATTGTTCTTTTTATTTTAAATTTTGACAGACGTTATGTGTTGGATGGCAGATTTCAAAACCAATGTGTCGTTCGTTATCACGTAACGCCATCTATCGAAGGCTAGATTTATGTCAACCAGTCTCGTGTACTAGAAATGAATAATCGAGCGTAGCGATTTCTATTTTTATATATACTGCCAATGTAGTTGTGCTACATGACTCATAAATCTAAAGAGGCAAATAACATTACCTTATATGGTCCTAAAGAAGGAACTAAATCTAATAATGTTAAGTAATTACATAGTCTATAAATATGTCTATAACATACATTATAGATATATAATATCCAAATAATATATTTTATGTCCCCAGGATTAATATTAATCCCAGTATTAATCCCAGTATCAGTCCCCAGTATTAATATTAATCAACCCGCACTGGCCAGCGTGATAGGAAATGGCTCATTTCCTCTCGATATAAATCTCGATATATAATTGGGGATTATTGAGAGGGGCCTATGTTCAGCAGTGGACGAGAAACAGGCTGTTTGATGATGATGATGATGATGATGTCCCCAGGGATCCTCATCATCGTTCTTCCCGGGTTCAGCCCTACTGGTTACGCGATGAAACCACATCAAGAACAGTGACAAAGTGAATGTGTATAAGCCTGATGAATTTCATAGACGAATCTATGATGCGATTTAAAGGTAGATCCTTTTTGCGGCAATATTTACCTAACAAATCCATAAAACGGGTATATAAGATATGGCTCGTGGCTAACAAGACTGGATTCGTATCTGAATTTCAAGTATTCGCAGGAAAGCGAAGTGGTACAGTTTAGACGAATTTGGGTCTTCGGGTGGTAAAAGATCTTACCAGAAACTTATTCGTTCTGATATGGTCTTTTATTTGACTTGTTAGTTCACAATATTTATGTTTGCGGGATAAAGGATAGAAAAGTTATGCCGACAGACTTTATCGAAGAAAAATCTTTGAAAAGAGGAGATTACGGTTGGAGGATTAGAATTCATGGGCTTGTTAGCATAAAATGGATCGATATGAAATGCAAACATCAGCTAGGATTTTCGACTACCCTTTTGAACAGTAATAGTTCCCAGTTTAGTAGTTACTGAAGCAGAAAATCAGACAAAGAGAATTGTTGATGAAATTGAAGAGATTGTTGGCTTTTCAAGAAAATGTTCACATGGTATGAAGGTGTTTGACATAAATCTAGCCTTCGATACATGGCGTTACGTGGCAACGAAGGCCATATGATTATGACATCTGCCATCCAACACATGACTTCTTTCAAAATTGGAAGCAAGAAGAACAATTAATTTCTTCTGGTTTTTTACAGCTGTCGCAAGCAAGCAACTTTTGTGTTTTGTGAAAAATGGAAAAAGTCGAATATCGTTCAGTGATTAATTTCCTTCACAAGAAAGGAAAAAACAATGGAGAAATCACAGCTGAACTGGATGCTGTTACAACGAGTCTTTATCGTTGCTAGAAGTAGTTAAAATTTTGGAAATCTGAAGTTGTTCTTGGTTGTACGAGTGTTTTTGATGCTGATCACTCAGGACCCTCAAATATCGTCACTACACCAGAAATCGAATCAAAATTCGTGAGCTAGCAGAGGCTGCAAACATATCAACTGAACGTGTATACACAAACATTTGGATATGTTAAAGCTACCCGCGCGATGGGTGCCGCGTTTACTCATTATCGATTCGGGGAAGCTTTTGGCAAAGATTAAACGTGGTCCGAAGGATTATTTTCATTGATACGTCATTGTTGATGGAACATGGATCCACTACTACCCGCCGTAGATGAAGGAACAGTCAAAACAGTGGAGAAAAAGCAGCGAAGATCCACCGAAGAAGATAAAGAAAACCCGATCGACCGATAAGGTGATGGCGACTGTTTTTTAGGATGCGAAAGACATTATTCTTATTGGTTAATTGCCAAAGGGTAAAACCATAGCTGGCGATTACTACGCAACATTATTGGACCGTTTAGACGTCGAATTGAAGAAAAAAGTTCTCTTCCATCATAACAACGCACCCGCTCACAGAGCTACCATCGTGCAGGCAAAATTGAACCAATTCGGCTACAAATTGATCGACCATGTACTATATTCGTCAGATCTAGCGCCTTGCGATATCTTTCTGTTCCCAAACCTGAAAAAATGATTCGGAGGACGCCGTTTTACAACAAGCGATGAGGTGATGACCGAAACTTCCCACTATTTTGAAGAGCTCGAGATATGATAAGCTCCGAAATTAGCTTTTCGGAACGGATGAAGAAGTTCGAAAGTCTTACTTAGGCTAGATTTCCATCAAACCACCCTCACATTGTAGTACTTCATCCCTACCAAACAAGTAGCTGAGCTTATCATATCTGCAATGTGAGTTTATGCTTATCGACTAAAAAGAACTGCTTTTCACAATATCTTTCATACTCGATAAGAAGTTGTGGCTCCTGACAGTAGTGTTGATTCTTTCATTAGATATAAGCATTAGGTTTTTTCGTAAGTGCTAAATATAACTTTAATAATAAAATAGTAAACAGTTATTTAATTTTTATTCAGGGCTTAAAGGGTTAAATAGAGAACACATGTAACTTTATTGCTCTAAAAATACGACATTAATCTGTAATAGGAAAAATGTTTAATGGAATTAAATATATAAATGACTGCTCGCAAGCGAATAAGTTGAAGGTTCTTTGACAAAGTCTTTCCATCTTAGTACCTTTATACCTGTTGCTTAATTTATTTTTATTTCATCTTTACGTTTCTTTGCTTTTATTCGTTTATTGTTGAATGCTTTTTTCTTTGATTTTTATTTTTATGTATATTTTTTCCTACAAAGATGTTAAATATGGCTAAAGCCAATTTTCGAAGAATGCAAATTTATTGAAAAATCATGTCGATTTTTATTAAAAGCTTCGCTTTTTATAGATTTTGTTTTTTTATATGTAGAGTGTATGTTTTGGTAGTTTTACATTGGTAGATGGCAGTAGGCACTTTGAACTTTGATGTGATCCCAATTCCAGTGCAGTGGAATGAAAGTAATGTATGGAAAGTCCAAAATAATAGGCCACACATATTGAACTTTTCATTCTTCGTTTCATTTGGAATTGTGATATAAATTATATGATATATATAAATTAATAATAAATTAATTAATGATAATTAATGATTACCGCTTTCCGTGACTAGTTTCCGCGAAATTTTTTATTGTTCCTCATCATCAGACGTTTGGATGCTAACTGGTTTATATCATGTTTGTATTGCCGCCATAGAATGTCGGCTGACATGGCGACAATGGCTGACATGGGTCATATCTTTGAAATAAGCTAGATATGTTGCTAAAATCAATGGAATTAAAAATGTATTTCCTGTACCACCAGGAGCATCCAAAAAGTAAAACCCTCCAGTTCCATCATTTACAACTTTCATAAATGTATCAAAGACATACTTTTGTTGTTGGTTCAACAGCGGAA
>WYDF02017833.1:0-13332 GCA_009867245.2 Adranes taylori
TTTTTCTTTGTTGTAGGTGAGTTTCCCAACAATCTTTATGTATACAAAATTAACTTTACATTTTGTGGTTGATAAATAAATTGTAAGTAATTGAATTCATATTATTATTATATAGTCTACATAAAAAATCAAAAACCAACTATAAACCATTTTAAATTAAATCTAGTATATTCTAATTGATACCGGATTATCATTAATTCTCTAATAATTGTAATACGCAGTTCTCTAATAATTCATCAATTCAATGAGTAATCCTCTAATGTAATATTAATTTACTAATCAAATCTAATTCAATTTTTCAAATGTAATGCTTAAAATAAAATCCAAATGTCGCGAAAAATATCAAAGGCTCCGAGTCGTGAGAAAGAAAAAATATTCATCACGGAAGTAATATTTTTACACACGCAAGTTTGCGTAGAAAAACAACCATCAAATGTTTAGCCGAAACGCGCAGGAAGACGACTTAGTGCTACACAAAGCTTGATCTCTTGTCGCCTGCTGTCGGCAACCATTTACCTTAAATGTGGTTATTCACACGTATAGGAAATTTTCGCATAGCAATATTCGTACGAAATTTTTTTGTTCTTATTAATTTAAGTTTTACGACGTATTTCCATCACTCATTTTTAAATTAATTGTTAAGCCCTGCACTCTTTTGTGCTTTCGGACGAATTTGATTGGATCTTAATTCCACGTATTTTATCATACGGCGTTTTCAATGTAATGCTTCCCTAAAGTTTTTGGTCATGTAAAGCTAATAACACCAACGTTCAGAAAATACCACCGGTTACGTTTGCGTCACAAAAGGAATGCAACATTGATCCTTAAAATTCTTAACGCAACAGGAAGAAATCCTAGACTACCAAAAATTTTCTCGCAGAAATTTCTCATAGTAAACGCTGGTCTCATAAGTAAGTAAGCAAGCAAGCGTAAGCGCTGGTCTCATAAGCCAATACAATGACCTATGTACAACGCAGGTACCACACACGTACCACCAAAGTACTCGGGCTACAATATCTAGTGATCCGACACTGTTATATCTGAACTATTTGCTCTATTATCACATGAGTAATGAGTAATACAATATCTGCCACACAATTGCAATAAATGCACGTGCAACTAAGTAATAATGTATGTATAGTACTCGTATAAGTTAGATCAGTTACACTTTGATATGTCACGTTTCTGTACATATTTGGTGTAATGTGACGACCACCTTACATGGATTTCAGCTCGCTTATATTTTATTCCGATATAACAAAGGAACTTAGCAACATAAATAATCGCTTTTTTATCACTTTCCTTTGTTGTTAATGAAAATAGTACTTTAAAATACGGCAAGTTTATTTATAAACAAACACTCTAATAGTTTTCTTTCTCCGCGAGTCAAACGAAATAAATGTGATATTGCATTATGAAATATAAAGGAACGACTTTATATTGATTTATTGGGTATTTTTAAATATATGTAAGTCAATGAGAAGTTTTTGTACAACTTAGAAGAAATGACTACTAAGAAGTGGACAAAAAGAATAGCGTTTTTATATTCCATTTTAAAAGGACATTATTTAATATACAATGGGGTTTCGCAATTGTACATTTGCGATTGTCATTTGTGCTCGTGCACTTTCCGAAGGTGACGAAAAAGAGACCATTTATACCCATCTAGAATGTGATTATCGGAATTCATCAGAGGCCAATGTCAAATTAATTCTAGGTGGCATGAATGTCAAGGTTGGACGTGAAGACGTCTTCAGGCCGTATGTCGGGAACCACAGTCTCCACCAAGAGTCAAACTTGTCGACTTTGCTATCGGGAAAGATCTTTCAACACTCATTTTCAACACAACATTCATAAGACGACATAGAAATCACCAGATGGAGTAACAGCCAATCAAATAGATGATGTGTTGATCCAGAGAAGACATGTCACGGATATATTGGACGTTAGGACATGTAAAGAGCCTGACGAGGTTGCTGATCACTACATGATCTTGATCAAGTACAACCAAAAGATCTCTACGGCAAGGAACAGCTGAATGACAAGCATCAATCACTCTAACCTCAAAAGCATTTGCAAAGACCCTGATATGCGCTTAAGATTTCAGCAAAAGATGGAAGAAGATATCCAGAATAACCTCACTCCTGAGTATGAAGATCCTAAAGAACATTGGCACGACCTTAAGACTGCTTTGTTAAAGGTTCGCGAGGAGTCGCTGCGGTATAATAACAACACTAGGACGAACGGATGGTTCGACGACGACCATATGAGAGCCGTGGGCGAACGAAATGAGTGCAGAGACAAGAAGCAGGAGATTCAGAAAGAGAGGCTAAAGAACTAAGTGACTGCCACGACCAAAGAGATCCAACATTTATAAAGGACTTGACAAAAGGATGGCAATCACACATAATTATGTGCCGCGACACTAATTGAGGACACTAATCTAATTGGGGATCTAGATTGTACTTTAGTGAGCTGCTGAATGCTAATACAAACATCCAAGACACTCAATCTGTTGAGATGGAGGACGTCACACACGGGAACTTGTCGGAGCTTACTTGGAACGAGGTAGAAGAGGCCATAAAGAAAATGACCAATCATCGCACCGCAGGAGAAGACCGGCACCCGCCAGAAGTGTTCAAGTATGGACGAGCGAAAATCACCGATGAAATGTACAACCTTATTAAAAACAGTTGGTCAAGGATACAAGATCTTCGCTAAGGTCCTAAACGAGAGATTAAAGGCTTACACAGAAGCTTCTATCGGCGAATACAATGGATTTTGTTTTCCACACTTACTCTTAATCCAACTAATCTCACATCTTTCGTAATCTCCTTTCAGCATTCCCTCCATGTATACTTCCCGGACCAACCTACTCCCAACCTCTTCTCACAATACCTTTCCTACAAAATTAATCATTCTTTTCACTTCTTCAATCCAACATTTCAATCCAACATTTCTTCAAGTGCTCATACTTCTGCCCCGTACATCATAACACTGTTCACACATACATCCATCAACTTCATCCTTATTCTCACTGACTCCCTAAACTCTCTTTCCTACACAATTCCCATTCTCTCAATAACAGTCCTTGCTTTCATAGTTACCATGTCAAAATGTTCTTTAAAAAATCCATTTTGCGCCAACGTAATACATAAATACTTATAGACCTTTACTCTTTCAATTTCGTTTCCTTCTATATAAAACTTCTCATTTCTGCCATCCCTCCTACCCTTCTTGCATACCATTACTTTCGTTTTCTCCACATTCATTACTAGTCCCCTCTGATCCAAATATCCTTTCACTCACCCAATCATTTCTTTCATCTCCTCTTTGCTACTCGTCATACATACGATGTCATCGGCATATGTAAGAGACAATACCTTTACGAGCCAATAACAAACAAGAGCTTAATGGACAACCCTGTCTTACTCCTCTTTTGGTCTCAAACCATGCCGACACGCACTCATTCGTTGTTGCTCTTACGTTTGTGCCCTCATACAATCCTTTTACCATTCTTACAATTCCTCTGGGTATCCCTGCCCTCTCCATTCTCTTCCACAGTTTTTCCCTTACAATCGTATTAAAAAAATTTCAGGTCAGCAAATAGAAGGTATAACTTTTACTTTTTCCCAATCTCTCTATTCATTAAGTAATTTATAGTGACTATATTGTCCGCAGTCCCCCTACCTTTAATAAAAGCATTCTGCGTATGAGACAATATTCCCTTCTTTCTAATTTCCTCTTGCAATCTTCTATTTATGACCCTCGCATACAACCTATACAATCCATCCATTACAGTCGCTCCCCTGTAACTATTAATATCCATTTTGTTCCCTCTCTTATACAGTGGCAAAATCTCACCTTTTTTCCATTCATCCGGTATCTTTTCTTCACCCATACATATCTTATTCATTCTCCTAATTGACGCACCCATTCCATTCTCATCCAAACACTCTCATACATACACTGGTATTTTATTCGGCCCAGCAGCCCCATCCTTTTTTATTCTCTTTATCTCATTCTTTACCTCATCTACACTTAATTCCCTCATATCACTACATTCCGACCTCTCCATTCCCCTTTCTTCATGCGTATCACCTATTCTCCCAGTGTCATCTATGAACCCATCTTTTCCACATTTCTTCTCATAATTTAAGACTATTTTTGGGATTATTATATTTTAAAGTAGTTGCTACATCAATAATTATCTCGTGATCTTAATCATTTAATAATTTAATCACAGTCTTAATCATTTAATAATTTGATTATGTCGGTGAACAAAGAATAACTGTTGTTCAAAATATATACTAAAAATACAATACGTTGCCTACACTCATGACATTGTATAATATCTGATTCATATTGAATGGGAGTCGATACTAAAATACAAATGAGATTACATTATGTAGAATATGAGACTAAATCATATGAATTCCTAATCAGTATACATATGGTTTATTAATAAATATATATGCATAGGTTTTTGTGATAATACTTTAAAATACATGCATTAATAATGTTTATACATATGTTAGATTATAATATATCTGCTTAAATTTTATTCGATTATTATCAGTTATATTTAATTTTCCTCAGTAATAATATTTTTTACTTTAGGCACAGATACCTTCTGGTTTTAATTATATACAGACTTATAATGAACTCATTAATTCCAAATTCTTGGGATACAGCAGTGAATAAAAATATAGAAGGAATATACGATCAAATAATTACTCGAGAACCAATTCTTCTTCTTATGCTGGACCTTGGTTTTCTGTAGATGTATTACTTTATTTGCTCTAACAGTTTATCGTTTCAACTGTGCAGTTACTCTCATTAGCCATGGACAAAGTATATCTAATACAAGTAATGCCTCTGTCTTCCTAGTATATATTTTTAAAGACTTCTTCCACTGCTAGGATGAACTGTTGAAACTAAATCTTCTTGTCTGATCCCATCTTTAACACTCTTATTGTGTCTTGTTTTGATATCTTCATCTAATTTCTAGCTTCGAGTTCTCGAATGTGTGTTGTTTGAGGGTAGAATATCAGAAATCGACTCAATTGGAGAAATAAATTCTACTTTAACTCATCCAATCCGACCCGAATCAAAGTAGTAATTAAGTTACAACGTAGCGAGAATATTCATACTCATCTATGCTAAAAATTTGGTAAGAATTATTATAGCCCTTAATTGATTAAAACCAAAGATTTAAGTTTAATAAAGTAAGTACAGCTCATGAAAACGCCACAAGATTTTTAACAAATCGATTTATACTAAATAATTTAACACCATAGTCAAAGGTTAGATTAAAACACAAGACATACTTTACTTACGACGCTTTAATAAATTCATATTTAATTAGCGTTATCTCAATAGACGAATTTTTACATTAATTAGGATTTATTTATCAAAGCAAAATCAAATTAGTTATTCGAAAAAGAATCCCAAATATTTATTTAAAGTAAAAATCAAAATCACTTTTTTAATTGTTTTTAATTTCTTTTAAAATAGATAAGTAAATAAATATGTAGTCACTCACATCTGTATTCCTGACATAATTATGAACAGTAAAAATCGCGTACTCTAAACGTAATGAAACTCTGAGAATAGAACTTAATGAGAGCAATTTTTGTATATTGTTATCGATTATGCTGCTCTCTGTCGGGCATACCTTGCGTAACCCAAAGTGATTGTTTTCACGCTTTCTTATTGACCGTTCATTTTATAAATTATTTTTTCAATGAGCTCTGTCTAACTCATGGATTTAAAACCGTGTTATACAGTATTTTACTGATTTCTCTTGAGTGCCAATCTTCTACTCCATGGAATAGCTTCCTTCTGCCCCCACAGAGGTCTTAGTTGCGTTAGCGTGTTCAATAATTCTAGTTTTCCCATTATATTATATATTGTAAATATTTAAAGATCGTTACATTAGAAAGTAAGAAATGAAGATATTTAACATCTTTTTTGCGTAACATTATTAAATAAGTACCTATAAAATTAAAGCGACATGGATCCAATAAACACATAAAAGATGTATATCAATAAAATGATCTAAACTAAAACTGTTTACGTCTGTAGAATTATAAAACAACACAAAAGCGATAGTAATTATTATATTTTGCATTGCATCGAGGCATACGACATTTTAGTTTAGAAATAGCGATTATAAAAACAATTATTATTTATTTTAAATTAAAAAAAAATGTTCTTAGTTTTGACATAAAACTGCAAAAATCTTTATTTTTAATTAAAACCAAATATGAAATATGAATAATTTTTATTGTAAAAATAGAATATTTTATACATAACTGAAAAAAAACAGTTAAATATCTTAAATTTTATGCCTTTATTAAGCCATCTAGATAAATAAGAATAACTGAGAACATACAGAAAATAAAGGATGTTAAAAAAGAATTTCAATTATATTTTCATAAAATGTTCTTTATCTTCAGTCACTTTGAAACAATTAATTGAAAACAAAATAGTACCCTGTAAGAGAATGCGTCAATTCTACTTTTCTGAAACTGCTATATATTTTTCTACCATATTTACAATCGTACCTATCCCCGATCGCAAAATATCTTTATCGAAATTTGATCTGTTATAGTGGTTAGTGTTTACTATTCCGTATACTCATCTATTACAGTACTCATAGTTGGTTTTGATATCACATATTGCTTCTAAAGAATAAATCAAGTTGGTATTTTGTACTAGGTGTTAGAGATTGATCCTTATGAACATGTTGTTATTCTGTTCCAGCTGTTCCGACGTACTAGGCTAGTATTTTGTAACTGGCTAGTATTTCGTATCGGTTGATATCTGTGTGTGGAGTACGCTTCTCGCATATATGCCTTCTCCCATGCTTATGCATAAGTTTTTATTTCTATGGTTACGTTGGGCGGTTCCACCGTATATGAATATGTTTACGCGAGAAAAGTAGAGAGATTGGAAAATAAAATATTTGGACGCGAGAAAGGTAGATATTGGTACTACTTTATAAAAATATATTTTTTTTATTTTCTGTGGAGAAAAAGGAAATAAGGAAGCAAGTATTTTTGAAGTAAAAGTCGTTTTCAGCGAAAGAAAAAGATTACTTTGGACCTGTTACTGCGTAAGTCTATTATAGGTACAAAATCATTTTCTAGTCTATCTGTTCCAAAATAACAGGTCCAGTACATACAGGTCCAAAATAACAGGTACTAACTAACCCCATCTTCTTCAGTAATAACATGACTGCCTCGCCACCGTTATCCTGTTTTAACTCGAGGTCCATTCATCACTTTTTCTAGAGCTTGAAGTATAGGTTAATTTTTGGGATTATTTCTGATCTAACATTTAGAACAAGGTTTCGTATAAACGTATCTGTAGAGACTTTTTCGACCAGAAGAATTTCTTCAATGTTTGTGACAACTTCTTCTCGTTTATATTTTACTTTTTGGATTTTTCTTCTCCTCTTTATTTGCTTCCTAGCAAAAATAATGCGAAATAAAACAATGAAATTTATGACGTTTTGTTTCATACCATTTGTAATAAAATAAATAAAATTTATTATTGCACACATAAAGAAACTAAACTTATCGATATAACTAAGTCATGCAGTACTAAAATGCTCTGCTAATAATAACAATAAATAACAATAACTTTGTTTACTAGATATTATAATTCTTAACAAGATTTAGAGTACAATGTTACATACATATATGATCACTTATGTAAACTTGATAACTAGAAATATTTTAAGATTTCGTATTCCACATGGAAATTACTCAATTTTTGTAAGTTTTTGATAATTTTGGTCCAGTTTTTGATAGACTTTTATCAACTAATGTGTGACCAGCGCGGTGCTCATTTTGTAGTTCTGTCTACCATAAACTTTTAACAAGTACCATAAACGTATTTGATAAAGGATTATAATTAAAGGGGATTTATAGCTTTATATATAATAAAACCAATTAATAAAACACAATTTAGTTATAATTAAGTTAAAACTCATTGAAATTCGACAGACCTATTGAAAAGAAAATAATACGCTTTAGATAAAAACAAACATCCAAAATTCAAATGAATAAAAAAAAAGGAAAATCAACTTTATTAAAATAGTGCATAGTCAAAGGTTAGATTAAAATTGTTCCGTGGATAAACATGACGATAATAATTTACATATGACGTTTCATTAAATTTCATATTAGTTTGTTTTATATTAGATGACGATTTATTCCATGGATTAGTAAAATCAAAGAACTTAAAGTGTTTGGAGTTTCCCAATTAAGATAAAATAATTCCTACTCACATTTTATATTGTACCCGTAGCTTTCACATTAAAAATGAACGAAATAAATACGCGAACTTTAGTTAACATTTTTGTACTAAACCTGTCAATTAGTAATACAAATCTGAGAGCCGGTCTACTTTTTTTTTGTTTTACGTAGGGAGTGGAGAAACCTTCAAAAGGCAAAGGATGCATCCAACAGTGTGGGATTTCTACCCTAACTAAAACTCAATTCCCTGTTGGAATTGTATATTGTTGGGAGATTGGAGAGTTTGTTTGAAGGAGGCTTTAGGATTTATCATCCTCTTCAGCCTGGAACTGGTAGTGAGTGGAATGCCTTTAGAAATTATGGTAAGCTAATACCTTGCAGATAAGATATACGCTATAGCATTTGCTTTGCAGCCAAGGAAACCTGCAAAAACCTTGGCCATACCATGATCAACTGATGATGGAGTTTGGTTTAGTGGGGTGCCGATCTACTAAACATTTTTTCTTTATATATTTTCGGTCGATCGAGCTGCCCTCTCACAGACGAATCTTGCGTAAAAGAAAATGTTTGTGTCCCACTCTTACTAAACGTCCATTGCATAAATTATTTTTTCGCAAAAACTGATTTACGAGAGAAATTACCTCAGTTACTCTTGATCACAAATTTCTTCTACTCCGCGGAGAGGCTTTATCCCTTCGCGGGTTCTAAATGATGCTAACTATGTACTGTATTTCTTTGCACGTGTCAAATAAATCGCGCCTCCCTTAGATTATATCTTTAATATGTATAAAGATCTTTACATCAGAATCTAAGAAGTGAAAACATTTAATATCTTTTTTGGCGTTACAATATGTTCAACCATGAACAGTGCAAAAAATATTTAGATATTTTTCAATTTTTTACAACATCAATGTTCAGTATATTATTAAACACAGCCATAATGCATTCAAAAAGGAGGTATTTTGAGGATGAGAATCATACTCCAAAATACTTCCGCTAAACGGTTATACACATGATAATTTATCAATCAATATCAGTTTAGAAGAGTTAGTGAAATACATGGAAAATATGAACCACGGTTCTTATGCAAGAATTATCTAAACAGCATAACGTAACAAGCAAAAAATCAGAATTGCAAAGATCATAAAGAAAAGGAAAACACAATTGTATGTACTTGGTCCTGTATCCCCCTTAATAAAGAAAACCACTTTCATTCGAACATAATCAAGTACGAAGGTGTCAGAAGACATCTATTATTTTCTATAGTTCGAGATTTCATCTTAAAAAATATCTAATTAAATTCATTATCAAATATTTCTGATAATGATAATGAAAGAAAAACAAATTAGCTATACGTCAATACATAGATATTATACTCAAAACAGTACGTTCATATCATCATTCAATGGCAATTCGTATAAATGTGTATTTACATGAGCTATCGACAACATGTTTATAGTTGATACGATTAATAATGTGACATATCTTAATAACAAGCAAACGGTAAATGCATAAGCTTCTATGTTGTTCTAATGAAATAAAGCAAAACGCGTAGGTGTCCTATACCAAAAGGTACACTATACACTTTTCATTTATTTAGTTAAACATCACGAATACTTTGTTATTGTTAAGTTTACTATAAAGACTGATGATTGATTACGATAAAGCGAGATTTATCTAGTAAGCATTAAACTGTGCGTTTCACTCGAATCACGTTGATCTAGCGATAGCTCAATAGTAATTAGACTACCCTCTAATTACGAGCCTCAAAAGAGTAAGTTTTTATTATTAATTACCCTTTTGTACATGGTCTTACGAACCAGATCTGAACCAGTAACTATTTAGTTATTATTTACCTTTATGGATTATAAATGTAAATAATAACTGTAAAAGTTTAATTTCGTTTCGGCGTTGAAGTTTACATTTTGAACAATTGAGATCTCTGTATTCCGAAAAACAACTCCATTGATTAATAATTTTTTCGCCATGACGCCCATTACATTTACATGTTTTCGAGAGACAATTACGCGTTCATCAGAATTAAGTATAATAGTCTTTAAATATGATTATATTAAGAAAGTACAAGGATCACATATCTTTATCACGTTGCTTCTTAACATGCTCTCTTAATCACGTTGGATTTCTAGCATAAATCCTAACATGATTTAAAAGTTCCTAAAGCTGAAGCAACGTGGTGAAGTTATGTTATTTTTCTTACTTTAATTATAATTAAAAGCTATTATATTTAGTTCTGATGAAGGGATAATTGTCTGGCCGAAACATGTGAACTACAAATATAATCGGCCTCATAGCGCAATGCACTTTATAAAAAGTTTTTAATGTATTGAGTAAATAAATATTAATGTAAAATTTAAATATAAAAATAATATAATTTTATTAATCTATTCGACGTTTTAAGTACTTAAGCAGAATAGTTTGATTAAATTGTAAAACAGAAGAAATTTGATCTTACGTCTAACTAAATTTCGTCTTTTTATGTAACGTTTAACACGTTACAAGTAAACGCAACGTCGTTAATTTTTTTGTTCCTACATTTCTAATTTTGTTGAAATTGGTAGTACTTTTTTTGGGTAATCGTAATATCAATTACACGATACAAGTGTTTCTTTTTTTTTTCTTTTGTTAAATTGATTTGTACATATATGTATAATATTGTCCCGTTTAAATTTGGGGATGCTTTTGCTTTCAACATATATGTCGGGGTTTAAATTAGGGGAAGATTTTATGAACAACGCGACTTGTAACAGAGAATTCTTTTGATGGGGTACGTAGCGATTCACTGCTACCCTAATCTGTTCTTACATTACCTTTTTAAATAAAACACTAGAGTTTTCCATTGGTAGGGTTACGAGTACTTTTCTTATTAACTTCTACCAGATCAAACATGAATTTAACGAAGCTCTGCGCAATCCTATCAAGCACAAATCGTCTTAGTCAATAGTCTGTCTTAGCCAAATAAAATAAATGCAGAAACTTAACGAAATGTATTGACAATGATTTAGGAAATCTGTACATGCAAATAAATTGATAATTCGTGCATTCAAAATAAGTAACGCTGCTTCAACATAATGAATTCCCAAAGTATGTATAAAATTATTTTACTGACACTTTTTGCCATTGACACTTGACAGCCATTTTTTGCGAGCCAAACCAAGGCGTTTTTCTTCAATTCGGCGCCGAAGCGGTTCAATAATATTGCGTAGTAATCGCGAGTTATAGTTTTATCCTTTGCCAAGTAATCAATAAGAATAATGCCTTTCGCATCCCAAAAAACATTCGCCATCACCTTACCGGCCGATTGGTTTATCCTTGCCTTCTTCGGTGGGTCTTCGGCGATTTTTTTTTCACTGTTTTGACTGTTCCTTCGTCTCATCAACAGTGACGTATCGACTATAAAAAATCCTTCGGATCACGTTTTATCTTCGCCACAAGCTTCCCCGAATCCGTCACACGTTTTGGTCGATAGTGAGTAAGCGCGGCACTCATTCATATCGAAGCTTTTTCATATCCAAATGTTTGTGTGTGATGTTTCGTTGATATATTTACAGCCTCTGCTAGCTAACGGATTTAATTCGATGGTCTGTCATAATCATATCATGGATTTTGTTGATGATTTCTGGTGTAGTGATGATATTTGAGGGTGCTTGGTGATCATCATCAAAAGTACTCGTGCGACCATGAACAAATTCAGCTTTCCAAAATTTAACTGTTGTTAGCGACGGTGCAGACTCGCCATAAACAGCATCCAGTTCGGCTTGATTTCTGCATTGTTTTTCCCTTTCTTGCGAAGGAACTTAATCACTGAACTATATTCGACTTTTTCAATTTTACACAAAACACAAAAGTTGCTTGCTTGCGAGGGCTATAAAAACCAAACTAATAGTTCCTTTTTCCTTCAAATTTTTATAGACGTCATGTGTTGGATAGCAGATGTCAAAACCAATATGGCGTTAGTTGTGACGTGACGCCATCTATCGATGGCTCATTTATGTCAAACCACACTCGTATGTTCCTCGTATCTACAAAAATTATTGTAAAGATTGGATTGATGGAAAAATTGGAGAGAAATAAATTCAGAAAATAAATTGGTATAAAAATAAAGTCCATAGTGAACTTCGGATGAAATTGAGACTACTTGTATTTGCGTTTTCGATTCGCTTAGAAAAAAAAAACGTGTTTTTGTTTACAGAATGGTTAAATATTAAGTGGCAGACAAAACATACAGGTGCATGCGACAAACAAATATTTAACACACTATGGTAACATAATTTTTTTGTACGTATTGTACAGAATGATTTATGGCATTGCAGTTTAAAATAATTTTTAGAAGTATGTACGTGCTGAAAGCGTCAAATTTTCTTTTTTTTAACTGTTTTTTTTTGAAAACATTACAAGCCAGAATTTGTGGCTGTAATTGAATTCATAATAAACTTATATTTACGAAAAATGTCGCAACTTATTGATAAGCAAGAGAAAATGATATACTTTTTCACTTTGCCATCTTGTAGAACCGCTAGCGTTAAATTATGAAATTCAATATATTTTAGATGTTCTGAAAGGAAACCGCCAAATCAAAATAAATTGTCATTTGTCTCTTATTATCGATTTGTTTCCGGACCTATGTTCCAAGGAGCTTTGTGTCACAGAATCACATTTCCTAACGATGATAGTTGTATGGTGATCGATCTCCTTTCGGGACTACCTGTATAATTTTGACTATATTTCAAACTTTTACTATGTGTACTATAACCTGCCCCCTTTGGGAGACAATAGTTACTCTCGCAAGATGGTATGCCGCGGCTGATTCCAGTGGACGTCCAGGCAATCAGCTCAAGCGCTTACGTGGAATGAGGCGTCCGTTCTGTTTCTTTTATTACTTTATCCTAACCCCCTTTTTTCTTTTAATACAACTCCACGGCGCCTACGGAAGCGGTAAATAAAATATAATAATTTCTACTGCTTCTAAGCTAGATGAATGACTTGAAGTAAAATCCTAAAGTTCAAAATTATAACTGCGTGATCATTAAAAGACAAAAATTATACA
>WYDF02017844.1:0-13332 GCA_009867245.2 Adranes taylori
CTTCCAATTAATGAAGACTACCAAACTTATTGTAGAGAAATCAATTTTTTATGGTGATAACATGCATTTTAAAGCAAATAAATTGCACAATAGAACACATAGGGGACTTGAAAATCCACTGATACACCACTGATTACTCTTGATACATATACTTAGACGGTATATACGCATAATTAACAAATGTCATTTTTTGTTAAAAACAGTTTTCATTCTCCTCACCCAAATATATTTATTTGTGTAGATATGAAAATAAATATTCAAAATGAAACATTTGCAAAAATTAAGACTGCTAATGAATCAATAAATAAAATATAAATTAAATCTGCAACTAAAAAGGAACATGAGTATATGACTTCTAAAGTAAAGAATTAAAAGAAAGTAAATTACCAAATTTGATTTTGTAAGATCTTTAAACTAATCATTATTTGCCACACCTAAAGCATTTTAAATTGTAAAATTAATGTAAATATAAATTTGTCTATGTGTATTTCAAAATAAACTAGAAATATATGTATTTTGTATTATATCGAACTTATAATAAAACTGTTAAGCTTCTTATAAGATTTCATTATTAAACCGTTAATGCTATAGAAATTTGGTAGTACAACTAAACGGTAGGATTATATCTACCTGATGTCCCGTGGTACAACTCCGTGGTTCTTTGCAACAGATAATTTTTATAATTTTTTAATTTTATGCAAATTGTATTTCAAAATTATTGAATAGTATGGTCACAGTTATATACTGAAATAGTCATTTATGGTTCGTGAGCCATATGTTGCGGAGTTTTGATATAGACCAACCGAAAGTTATCAGCGTATATAGCCGAACTAATAAGCAACGGTAGGGAAAATTCAATGGCTTCGAACAATTTAGTAACACTCACCATAGACACATTTTACAAAAGAAGAACTACAGTAATAACAGTATAAGATATATATATATATATATATATATATATATATAAATTATATACAAATACTACAGTATATTATATATATATATTCAAATTAATAATCCCGTTGTGCATCTATGTTAATAACAGTTCCATTACACTAGCCTGCGATGGTTCTGTTTTTTAACTTTTGATAATTGATTCCAATGTATCTTGGTGCGCTGAACCCGAAAATAACCTATTTTCTTTCCATCACGTCAGATTTTTTGCAAATCGCAATCTGCCAAATGTAGTATATGTCAAAAAATATCACAAATATGAGACTTAAGACAGAGTGAAATAGGTTTGTTGAAAATAAATATTTCACGTATTCAGACGCTCCTTTGGACCAATCATGCTCTGTTTCAGGGTTTTTCGTGCATGTGCTCTTCTGGAATCATCTCGTCGCAACATCCAGCAATAGTTCGCCATCATTGTAGTACTCCATCTTCCTTGGTAACGATTTTCCATTTCTTTGACGTGCTGATGGAATTTCTCACCCATCTCTGCACTAACCGCACTCAGATTCTCAAGAAAGTTGTCCAAATGTGAATATAGGAAATGAACCTTTAAACTCATGGAACAGCCAAAATTTTGGTACTTCTGCTGCATAGACTCAAATATGGACTTGAAATTCGGATCCTTCTTTTTACCCAGAAACTTGGTTAATACGTCTTTAAAAGCCATCCAGGCTTCTTTTTCAGCAACTTACATTTGTTTTTCAAAATTTGCATAGTTTTCTAATGTCCTGACCCGTAAAGACACCCTCTTTAAGTTTCGCGGTTGACAAGGCTGGAAATTTGTTCAAATGTACTGGAAAATTTTACCATCTTTTGGTAAGGCTTTCACAAATTACTTCATCAAGTATTATTTAATATGTAGAGGTGGAAGGAGAACTTTCGTCGACTCGATGAAAGGTTTCTGGAGCACATTTTTTATTCCGGGTTCCAATGACGCTCGTTGTGGCCAATCTTTCTGTTTCCAATAATTTTCGCTAGCTCTGCTAACCCACTCACATAAAAAAGAAGGAAATTTTGTGTACCCACCTTGGTGACCAAGGACCATTGATATTTCTTTGAGATCACCACACCTGATCCATTTATAATCGTCGTACTTAATTTTCTCGTGAATAAATTGTAAATTGTCATACCGTCATTGTCATACCGTTCTTGTAAGCGTACAGAATGCCCTACGGGTATTGACGCATACCTATTTCCATTGTGAAGCAGGACAACTTTAAGGCTTCGTTACGACGAATCAATGAATAGTCTTCAATCAGTGCTTTCGTAGAATGTTGAACGGTGGAATGTTGTCTTAAACAGTCCACACACATCATTGCAGAATACTAAGCCTCCTTCCGAAAAGTATGGAATAAAATCTCTTTCTCTGTACCTGTACCAGGAAAACGAAACGCTGCGAGCAAATTCTTATCTTTAAGCCGTAAACCAAGTAATGCTGAAGACTCTTTGGTCAGATGTAAGTCACGAATCAAATCTTTCAGTTCAGTTTGTGTAAATGATTGTGGAGCAGAATTGCCAGGTTCGTACACCACTTCGTTATGTTCGCTTTCGTCACTTGATTCAATTTCTGAACCATCTACTCCAGGTAAATGTTCTGGTTGCACTGGCAGTAATATATATATGAACAATGAGGGACAGGATGTAAAGCTGATGGCAGATTTGGATTGATGATATTCTTTTTATTCTTTACATTGAACCCGTGAACATCGGTTGAACAAAAGTAACAATCATCACTATGATTTTGTGGCTCTCGCCAGACCATCGGAACGCCAAATCTGAAAAAATGTTGTTCACCCTTCTAAATTCACCCGCCAAATCTGAAAAGATGTTGACCACCGTCTCAGTCCTTCAACACACGTATAGCAAACATAGTGGGGTGCCCACGTTTTGTCTTGATCTGCTACTTTTACATCGAAATACGCGAGATATACTTGCCGCACGAACGATGTTATATGTCTTTTTTGTCTTGACACCATTAACTCAGCACAAATGTAACAAAACAAAGCTGTAGCAAAACAAAATTGGCAGAATTAAATTTAACCCTAATTTAACGTTTGGCTGGTGTGACATTATTAGATATTGGCACGGCTCAATTTTAACTGAATATAAGTGCGCAAGTGAAACTTCGCAAGAACTGCTTCAAAGTTGGTTCGGGAAGAAAGCCCCCATCTTGAATATTACGAATCCCTGCTGTACGAAGTCGTAGTGCGCTGGGTATTACAGTACTAAAAAGGCTATAGAAAATTAGAACAGATATAACACACTTAACAAGGTAACAGCCAAAATTTATTAAGTTCTTGGAAACCTGCATTAGAAAGTTTTTGAAAAACTAGGCAAGACACCTGAACCTGACAATAATCATACAAAATATTTTTGGCAAGTGAACATAAATTTAACTAATAACTTTATCAATTAGTTTTATAAAATGTGATTTTAGTGAAACGCCGACAGATAGAAACGTGTAATATAAAATGTGATTTTGGTGACACGTCGACAGAAAGAAATGTGTAACCGACTAAAAATCAACTACACAACATCTAGTAGTACCAGCGTATTGTAAATATCTAACATATATAATACGTATATAAATAATAAACTACATATATGTTTAAGCCTTCTGATAATGGAATTATTGATTTAGTAATGAAATAGTCCATGCATCTCGCTTAGACAATTTCAATTGTTATTTAACACTCGCGGCTAAAAGCATGTTTTCTATTTAGCGGCGTGAAAGTGTTTACGCACATGTTAATATAGACAGAAGCTGCATCATTTAATTTGAAAAGCTTATTGATGGTTTGGAGAGCCCACATGTTATTAGTTACGTGGGTGCACATTGTATTGAAAATATATGGAAACAAATAAAGCATTGAAATAATTTAGATTTGGCATTGAAATAATTTAGAAAGTGAGCAAATATACTTATATGCCTTAGGTTTTTAAACGTGCATAGTCTGAAAAAACAGTAATTTTATCTTATTTTTGACTATAAGTGCTTTAAACTCTGGAAAGTGATTAGATTTATTATTTTCATTGCCGAATGAACTAATTGACTCAATAAGCCAATGTTACCTATTTACAAGAATTTGCAGTTCTTGACAAATCGTTTTGACTGAACCATATTCTAATACTATTAGTGAACCTATCGCAACATTGCCTTAAACAAGATTTGTTAATTTTTATGCTAAAATTAGAAGGAATATTACAGCGTTATCTGTGGATACTTTCCGTCTGGGGTTCTCTGAGTTATTCATGCTGTTATCGGCATATCGTATATAGCCCATAACCGATTCGACAAATGATAAAACAAGCAATAAACAAATAATCATCAGCAAATTATTTCTAAAATGAATCAAATAAATCGCGCATTGATATTTTAATCAAATAATATAAACGATGAAAAGATTTGCGATGCTTTATATCCAGATGATTTCGCAAGCAGTCACTGAATTTTGCTTATAGAGAAATGTTGACCGTTGTCGCTAACCAAGCAGCGTTCACACCGCATTGTACACAGAAAGAGGAGAGGAGGATTGAGCCGGCTGCAGAAAGCTACGCATCGTTCGTACCAACTTGCACTTAGCAGAAAGAGAGAAAGTTCCCGACCAACGCCGCAACCCACACAACGACAGTCTTCTCGTGCGTTAGAGAGAGAAACAGAAGAGGAAAAGAAATGGATAATATATATCGCTCGAATTACGATGACCTTCCTTGTTGATGTATTAGACATGGCAGATGTTCTTCATGTTTTTTGTACGGTTGCATCTCGTGCAGAATATGAGCATAAAAGTTGTACAAATTAAGACAAAGTGATATTTTTCGACCTCTTTTATGGCGCCTTTTCTTTTGTGTGCATTTTTCTTCAAAAGAATTTCGCTTTAGGTCATCTCCGAGCTCGAGTAAACAACTCTTAGGAAGGTAGATGCACTTGTGTTCATTACCCCCATCTAGAGGGAGATTTCACGATCCCCGATTTATGTAACAAACACTTAATGAGTTTATTGAACTTTGCGGACAGGATTTCAATGGCATTGTATTTTCAACGAACAACTGTCTAATGAACTTTGAGGGCGTTGCTTTTGTCTAAGCATATATTTTTCTTGTTTGAAAGGAACGTACACCGTTTTGAACGCTTTCCACGTAAAAGCTGCCGCCGCCGTGTCATTGACTGGCAGTTGCCCGTAGTAGAAACTGGTTGCAGCTCATTGTTTCTGTTGTACGTAAAATCTGATTGGAGTGCACCCTATCGTAGAATCGTAGAATTTTGGCAGGGATATTATGCAATATTTTTCTTCATAATTTGTAACGGAAGAAAGGACGCTTCTTATTCGAGGAAATCCTGTCTGCTTAAAGATCTTGACAGAAATTTCATCCAAGCCCTGCCTTATTACCGCAGGCAACAAAAAATACTGCCGCAGTCGAAGCCGGATATCAAAAATCTCTGATTTCGTATAAAAGGCATACCCAGGCCAGTTGCAGACAAACGCATTTAGATCTTTGTCCGATTGTCTTCGAGTGAGCATTTTCGCACTTTTAAATTAGTATAATTCTCTTTGAACGTGCACACTTGACCTTTGACAGCGAACAAGGTCTCACTGTGTAAAGAACGGTTTGTTTAGGTAAGCGTCATACACAAACTCGCTTATTCTTCTTTAAGATTGAAGCAGGATAATCAGCTATCAATTCAATTCAACGTATCTCAACAATGTATTACGCTACTCATCCAGGCTAAACGTCACTATTACCTGTTGAAACTTTCTAATTCCACATTACTCAGATGGAATTAGAAAGTTATTATCTTATTCTCGCATTTACATATTTTATAACTTCCGCCCACACCTTTTAACCGTGTCTTCGAACATCCTGGAGAAACCCGACATGGGGAGAAGCCACGATCAATGCAACATCCGCATCAACGAACCGACTCACCCATCTCACCGACGAGTCTACCACAGCGACACACCAACCTCGCGTACGAATCAATCTCATAAAGGAACAAACTTCACCGACGAATCACTCTCACCACGAATCAACCTCACCACGAAATCAATCCCGCTATGAGTCGCGTCACCAATAATAAATAAATGAATTAAGAATTTACAAAATGTTTCTAACTATTCGGATTAAAATACTAATTAACTTGAGTATGAAAGAAAAAATGATGATTACCAAGTTTAGTTGTGGCAGTGAAGAACGGGGTAATAGATACTGGTTGAATGAGCAACAAACAAAATCTAGAGCTTGTGATATGGGTGTAGATAATTGGTTGCATTGGATGAGAGATTATTTTAAGATGGAGAGGACGGAAGACGATAGGGTTATAGGAGATAATTAGGGGAGATGTTTGGGCGGGATTGGGGTGGATTGAGCATAATGAAAAAAAGTGGTGTATATGGTTAATAATATGGAGTAGGATGTGAATTGCTGGATTTTGGGTTACAATTTGGGGATAGTGATAAAGGTAAAATAGTAAGATGTGTTGTCTTGTTTTGGTGGAGGAAATAGAAGGGATGAGAAGGAGTTACAGGGAAGAAAGATTGAGAGGGGGGTGTGAGTTAAGTGTGGTTGGAGAGAATGTGCAGTGGTAAAAAGGGCAATTGCATGTCAGATGTAATTGCAAGGTGGAATGTACAGAGTGGAAAGGAATAGAGAAGTGGGGTATTGGAGAGAATATGCGGAGAAATCGCGTTTGGTAGGAAAGAGAAGACACAGCCTTACCTTCCCCCAGGTAGGTGTGGGTTTTTATTTTTTATTCTTGTGATCGGGAAAGGGGAAAAGATAATGATATTTCGAATTTTTTTTCTTTTATTATTTTTATATTTGTGTTTTTGATTAGATTTTTGTGATACTATTTATCTTTGATTGCATGTGTTTGGATTATGTTATTTCTTAATCGCAACGCCCGACCATGAATTAGGAATTTACAAAATGTTTGGACTAATTGGATTAAAATAAAAATTTAGTCATAAATTCATAAATTCTATTGATAAATTATTCAATAATCTAATCACAATTAAGAAATTTAAATAAAAATATGTTAGCTCAACAAATTTTGACTTAAATGATATATCCTAATTGTAATCCTTAAATTTTTTTTCTTAAATGTTATTTCTTAATTTTTAAAATGTTACTTCTTAATCGCAAAGCCCGATCATTAATTAGGTATTTACAAAATGTTTACAACTAATTGGACTAAAATACGAATTATCTAGTAATTCATTAATTTTATTGAAAAATTAATTAATGATCTGATCACAATCAAAAACTTTAAGTAAAAATATGTTTGCTCAACATTTTTGTCTTAAATGTTGTTTCTTAATTGGGATCCTTAAATGTTATTTTTTAAATGTTATTTCTTAATTGTAAAATGTTATTTCTTAATTGAAACGCCCGAATTATGAATTAGGAATTTACAAAATATTTATTAACTTATTAGATTAAAATAGTAATTAACTCATAAGTTATATTGAAAAATTAATGAAAAATCTGATCAAAATTAAGATATATAAGTCAAAATATGTAACCTCAACATATTTTGATTAAATCTGACTTAAATTTTTATTTAAGTCTATAAATATTTGACTTAAATTTCTTCATTGTGAAAATATGTTTCCTCACCATATTTTGACATAAATGTTATTTTTTAATTGTGACCCCTAATTTTATTTCTTAAATATTATTTCTTAATTATTAAATGTCATTTGTTAATCGCAGCGCCCATGAATTAGGAATTTACAAAATGTTTACAACTGGTTGGATTAAAATAATAATTGACTCATAAATTTATAAGTTCTACTGAAAAATGAATTAATAATCTGATTAACAATTTTGAAATAATATTTAAGAAGTCGAAATATGTTGAGCTAACATATTTTGATTTAATTTTCTTAGCTGTGATCAAATTATTAAATAATTTTTCAATAGAATTTATGAATTTATGAGTTAATTCGTATTTTAATCCACGCAATTTCTTGTGTTTAAACTTTAAATTTAAGTCGAAGTATGTTGAGCTAGTTTAAAGAAATATTTTTTATTGAAATTTAATATGTGACTTTAGAGGGTTTATTGGTCAAACAGCATTTATTGAAAAATGTTATTTATTTTTGCTGTAAATTTAATTTCCATATAATAAGTTACAAGATATCTATAGTTCTGATGAAGAGATAATTGTAAACATATTACATGTTTCGATGATATATTGACTTGGAATACTGTGAGTTTTATGTCTTAAATGCTATTCCTTAACCCCCTGCTCTAGAACGAATCATTTTACTTCACAATTAAGACTTAATATAGTACACAAATTAAACGTGGATGAAACTAATGGTGTATGGGCACTTTTAGAATTTTAATATCGTATATGGAGTTAGGTTGCGTACAAATGGTACATAAGCAAATAAGCGTAAATTATAATCATAGTTTACAAATTTTCGTAAACCGCAACGCCCGACCATGTTGCCATCAATTATTTCGGTTAAAGCCTACTGCAAATATCGTTCAATTCTAATTTATGGACTATTTTGGATGGATAGTCACACGTGTAGAAATAAAATTGAGTTTGTTAAAAATCTACTGTTCAGCTATTTAGTCGAGAATCTACTTCGCATTTCTATTATAAACATGTTCTAAAATTGTTTATAAATTAGAAAAATATTTTTAATTATATATCAATCACACAGTTATTATATATCACACCTAAACTCAATTTCGTATTTAAAATTTAATTTAAGCTCATGCATTGCCAACAGGTTTTCGTTCATTAATTTTCAGTATTAAATCATAAAATTATAGTTTTTCAACTTTCATTAGAATTTACTGTTTCCGTCAGCTATCAAGCTTTTTTGAACCCTTCCATGATGCAGGACATTTCCAGTCTTTTGAATTTGGCTGAAACATGCTTTTAAATTATTACATTTCTTGGTGCGTGTTTATTGAAATAGCAGATGTATGTTTTACTCAAATTGTTCAAGCACTACATTTAGGCTTTTTCGTTTACCAAACCTATGGGAGCCAAAATATTGTTCTAGGTACCACATTGTTACCTCCTAAGGTAGAAGAGAGATAGGGAAATGTTTAAATTGGAAAAATGTCGTATAGAATTGGGTGACCCAGGTGGTTGCAGAGACTACACTCCGATGAACGAAATTTTTCTGCGCATGCGTGGCATAATACGCACACACACGCGCGCACACACATATAGTACTTGCAAATCGAGTCAACCTCCACCTACCGAGACCTTATCCCTAACGTGATTTAATAAAAAGTCAAAATGACCACAAAAGAAGGACACTATATGTGAGAAGTACAAAACTGCGCAAAAATGAGCAACTGGAGAGGGGGCTACGAGCAAGTAGTTTGCGTTGTTGGTTGCTACGTAGGTAGGTGCTTCACATTCTGCGAGAGATGGCGTTTGTTGTTTATGTAAGATTATTATAATCGCAATGGATTTAGTCAAATTTGTGGCTTTATTATAAGCACGCCGTAGCTGAGCCTTCTAGCAAAACGAGCATATTAGAAGTCAACGATGCTATTCATTGCAATACCTGGTCTTATTTTCATAATTGCGTTTTATGATGTTTATAAGAAGTACCTTCGCATACATGACACTTCTCGTACAAAATTTGAAGGATATGCTGCGTTTTAAAATTACTCTTAGCAAATAAGAAATAAAAAAATGGCGAACACCCTCATTCAAATTTCCAGATGCATATGTAAAATATTCACAAGAAACAAAATTTAGTAATTTAGTAAAATTTACTTTAGCGTTCTTATGTTCAAAATATTCAAATAATTTTTTGTTGCATAAGTAATGTACTTAAATTAACCGTCAGCAGTTATGTAATACACCGTTTCGTAACTGTGTAGACAAGATCAATATTATTTTTTAAATACGGACCTGATTTCAGCATGGTTTTATTTTCAGGGCCGGACCTGAGTTGATTAGTTCCAGTTGTGATATATTTAGCTGGTTTCAGTTCACTGAGTCTGATTTTTTAGTCATATCTATATGGACCTCCCCGTAGTGGCAAACATTTGCTAATATATAGCTGAAATTGGAAAACTCATTTAACATTCGGATAATTTTTTTTGAATAGTAATTTTCTTAATATCCCTGTAATATCTACCTCAACTTAATCTTCGAGATCTGCTTTGGAACCAGATGTTCTTTGAGCAAACTCAATAACCTGAGAATGTTCAGGTTCGAAGTTAATCTAGAATGTTCACTTTCAACTACATCAGGTCATACTGCTTTCAAGCAGAATGACGCGTCGATTTTTTAATCTCTCCATTTGAGAGTCTTTTATGCTTGACACAATCTAAGATTGTAAATCTTCTCCGAGCATAGATAATTGAAAGGGATCAATCGTTTTCTAATGGATCTAAAATGTACCTAAATGTGCGTTTAGTGTACTGTATACTGACAGCTGATATTATTCCTTGATCTAATGGTTGTAATAGAAAAGTAGTAATCCAATGTTAGAATGGCGAGTGGACAATGTTAACATCATTGTTTTCTTGGAGTCCCAGTTCCTCGAAGTTTCAGTATGTACTTTCAAGGAGATCCCAATAAGCGTCTCTAGTACAATTTTGTCACATTCAAATTGGAGACATAAGTTGGCAAATCATTTAAAATGCAAGTACAATATTTGCCAAAATAAACAGCACCGAAATATGGTTGGCTCTGGAATGGCTTTGCGCATGTCTACTCGTCATGTTTGGCTTGTTTTTCGTTAACATTTATACTAACATTATGCTTGTCTTAAAATTCTTCAGAAAATGGTTCTGATAACTGAAAAAAAGGTGTTTACGTTCACACGGACGTGGGCAGGGTAATGGCCCAAGTTTAAAACCAGCCTCTGAAAATTATCTACAGCAATTTAATAAAGCTGCACCTAGTAAATGTGTAATTTTGAGAAATTTCGTTACACTGGCAGTGTGTTGTGTCAGGCAAGGGTTCTTCAGGTCGTCAAAGAACAATCTGTATCAACGCAAATGAAGGACGCGTTCTTGACTAGTTTGTGCATTCTCTGCAAAGAAGCCTAAAAGGAATTGCGTTAAAATTACAAATTAGTGAAACATTCACACGCCGAATGTTGAAATCTATTGCTGGTTATCCATACAGCATTCAAAATGGACAACGACTAAACGCTGTGGACAAGCGTACAAGAGAAGTATATTATGGACGTGTGTTGAGCATACTGTACGAAGATGCCTATTTCTTGAGAAATGTATGGTTTTCAGACAATGTTCACCTGAATGGCTACAGAAAAAGACAAACAACTCGATTCCTTGGATTTGAACGCTCTGATGTTATTGCACAGAAACCACTTCACAGTGCTCGAGTTACCAGTTAGGGTGCTGTGTCCGGGCACTATATATTGTTGAGGACGGCGATCAACAACCAGTTATTTTTAATGATGAGCGTTATAGACAGAACATAGTCAAGCATTTTGTGAGAGATTTAAGAATGTTTTGCCGCGCATGAAATTTACACCTCAACAGGCAATTGTTTCAACAAGATGGCGCCACAAGTCATATAGCCAGGCGCTCACTAGAACTTCTCCGTGAGAATTTTGGAAACCGAATTTTTTTTCGTGGAACAGACTTCGAGTACGCTTGACATTCATCTGATCTGACGCCACCTGATGCATACATTTGGGGTATAAAGAACGAGTCAGTATTTCGCTCTGAAGAGGCGCCAACCACAATTGCAGGACTACTGCAATAATAACTTATATCCAACAACTGCATAAACCACTGTTTAGGAATATGTTCAATGATCTGCAAAATCGTTATGAAGCATCTTTGCACCGTAATGGTGCACATTTTGAACATGTAAATTACAAAAATTTAAAACTTAATATTAAAATTAAAATAAATTTTGGTAGTGTTTATTTTGGCGAATAGTGTATTTTTTAACAGGAATATTTACAAAATGTTTAACGAAATCGGAGAATTTATTTAATATTCAGATAATTTTTTTTAATAAATAGTTGACTATTTTCTTCTTATTTCAAATTCCTCGCGAACAACTTTTCTTGTGTATACATTCGGTTCATATTCATTAACCTCAGTTTCAACATCATTCTCATTTTCACTTAGTTTATTGGCCAATAAGTTATCTTTATCTAATTCCTGGTCTGCCATTATTCTACTAATATGTACCTTAGCTTAGTTTTCGAAACCTTCCTTGATATCAGACCTTCTTTGAGCCAACTCACTTACCTAAGAATGATCTTGCTTGAAAGGTATTTTAGAATGTTCACTTTCAACAACATCAGGCCATGATGCTTTCAAGCATGCATGGCGCATTGATTTTTTTATCCCTTAGCCTTCCTCTCCCAGACACATTTCCCCATTTCTTCGCCAACCTCTTTCTCCATCAATACGATTCCTACACATCCCTTCAGAACTCTACATCCATAATACATATCTTACACAACCTGTCATTCACACCCATCCAAAATCTGTTATCTCTCTCTATACTCCAACATCTAAATCTAAATCTAGTGAACAATATTTTCTCCTCTATATTTATATGGCAAATATCTCACAATCGTTTCTATTGGTCTACTACATTTATATCTCCCATTATATCTACACAATCTTAAACATCATTCCCGTTTTTGATTCTCTACTTCTTTCATTTTTTCCACCATTTCTTTATCCACAAATTCCCCTGAATTTATTTTCATTCTCCACCATTCCATCGAACATCCTAATTTTCCATAAACATTTGCGCTATCATCCACAAACTATATTTATTTCTTATACGCACATCTTACCATTCTCTTTCTTATATGATTTATCACCTTCCATTTATATTTCTCCTTTTCTTAGCGAGCAAACAATTTCACTCGCCCTCGATGTTTCTAATTCTAGCATATGCGTTAATAGACCTATTGGCTCCATACATCATTACACTCTTCACAGATACATTCAAACTCAGCATCCTCATTCACAAGGAGGTGCCAAATTTACTCTCCTATGCGCATCTTAATCCTTCTGCTACAATTATTGCTTTCTTACATATCATTCTTATATGCTCCTTGTATAACTCAATATTTTGTTTAACAAATCTTTGTACGTTTTCAAGCACTAAATTTGCTGAAACTCCATAAAAAACATCAATTATATTATCTGCACTCCCGTTCTAGCTTCTCCACCCTCTTATCCTCATATATTTACTAACTATTCCAATCATCTCGTTCATATCTCCTTTTTTTCCTGCCAAACCCACAATGTCATCCACATATCCACATATTATTTTCTTCCACCTGCAATAGCCTCTCCTGTCTGTCCTCTCATTAATACACCTTCCAGATTCGATACATACAAGTTAAATAAATTCGCACTTAACGGAAATCCCTGTTTTCT
>WYDF02017855.1:0-13332 GCA_009867245.2 Adranes taylori
TTTCTGATATCTGATAGGAGCTTTCTGCGAATCATTGAATTTTTATTCCATCTGCTATATAAACCTGGAGTTAAATCTGCTGATTGCAACTGTTTAGTTACATAGTACGGTTGGCATAATAACATTTCTAATTTCGTTCTAACTATATTCAGACAGCATAATCTCAGGATGGGCTAAATTCAATATAACTCCAGAAAGCGCTTAATCATTAGATATGTATTCCCCCATCGTGTTGTTTGATCAATTATTACCTCTTCCCGCTTTGCGTTTTAGTAAAGCATTAATCTTTGGAATACATAATGTTGTTACTATATTTCGTATTTTGTTAATCAACTTAGATATATGAACCTCTTTTAAACCAACTCTTATTACAAGTTGTAATGTCTGAGCAGCACATCGCATATGATGTATTTTAAGTTGGCTGGGAAGTGCACTGCAACATATTCCGTTTCTTGAATAATTTAAAATTTAAGTAAACTGTTTTTTTTTCTTTTTATTAAATAAATATATAAAAATAAACAATATTCAATTTATAAACACGTTAAATGAAATTAAACTCTTTGATCATAGTCACAATACTCATTACTTGTTCGTATGATAATACCTACTTTATAATTTGTGCGAAAAACGAAACAAAAACAAGTAAAATGAAACTCTTTGGTTGTTAATAATCTACTGTCTACTAATAATTTAGTAGTATATTTATAACAAATACTTTATAATTATGTTTAAAAAAATATTTAAGAAATACTAGATTTTCATCTGACAGCCTAGATCGAATTTTTGTGCAAATTCGATCCTCTATGGAGAATGTTCGTTCATTCTCTGTTGACGTTGATTTAATAGGTTGCAAAGCTTGGAATAACATTCTTAACATATTACTTTTTCCCCCGGTTACTTCGAAGAATGAGAAGTCTTTTCCAAGAGATTACTGTACTTTCTTATTGAAAATTGAAGTCATGGCTGTCAATATTGCATATGTTCAAACTGAGACTTGTTTTTATTCTCTTCTGGGGAATTTTGTCCTTCTGGATCCGATTCACATTCAACTTCTTCTGGTTCATATATTCTTTTAATTTTTTTTCCAAATGCCACAGTCGAACTGTTGAAATAGTAATTAAATAAGGAACTGTGTTTAGGTTTAGTAAAATTTTTAGGGTTAAGCATATATTGCGCTAAGGATAGTAATTCAATATTTCGTCTTTTATTAGTTTCTTCTTTCAAGAGTCTTAAAAATTTAGATGAAATTAACGAATTGTTATTTGCCAATGTTGTACATAATAGTTATATAATACTTTCCGCAGAAAATATTGTACTATCATTTCTCCCCAGGGCTTCTGCGGCAATTCGAACAGGTTCTAAACATTTTTATTTGTATCAAATACTCCTCGTCAGTGGAGGATAATAGATATGTATTGTTGAAGTATACTAGACTTTCTTTGACTTCTAGTTCTTTGCCATGCGCAGCTTTTATTTTCTCTTGTAAAAATTCGTAAGGCGATATCCTAAAATATTTAATACGGTTCTCAAAGCTCGCAACTGAACAAACAAATTTGAGTTTCTATCTATTTCAGTTCTCATGTTTCATTTTTCAAGTATTAAGCAATCATTACCATTATCGATCACATCATCCTCGTCACTGTCATTATTATAATAATTCTCTTCCTCATTTTCACTTAATTCTCTTCCCAGTTTTCGTCAGAACATGTTTTTGATAGAAAAACTGTCATTGCTAAATGTACCGCATGATTTATGCACAATATCTGTTCAACTCGACTTTCTTTACTATATTTTTGCATCACTGCAGCACCATCATTAATGGAACAGACAAAGTGATGGTCAAAATCTATATTGAACTCATTTAACCTGGTTCTTATTGCTTCCTGATTTTTTTTAGTCGCATTTCCCAAGGTCGTACACTTCGTTGTCACTATATAAAACAATATTGATATATTTCGTATCTTCCATTAGATATTTTAGATTTTCATTGGTCCCTGACTTTTAGTTTTGTTTCATTGTAAAACTACTTTACTAAATTCATTGTGCTCGTTGAATTCTTGGACAATTGATAACCAAGTTTACTCATACTTTGTCGAATAAAAGACGAGTTGGTTACAGCATAACAACAGAAACCATCTTGGCAACTAATCTTGAAATTATATCTTCCAATGACCCTCTTTTAAAAAATATATCATTAAATCTTTCTCTTTTTTAGCGGAAGATGAACAGGCATCAACATCATCGTCAATTTTGGTAGTCTTTAGCAACATTTTATATACAAGTTTAAGATGCGAGATCATCCCGCTTGTTGAACCACCTTCATATTTAATCCACTTCTTATTCCTACACAACCTGCAAATTTCTACTTCTTTGCCATGTGTACTTTTTTCAAAATGCTTCCATACATTTGAAGAACTTGACATGTTCTAAAACTATTTTTTTATTTTGTATGAATAGTTGATCAATTACTATAAAACAGTAGGTTAATGGGGTATTATTGCCCCCAAATTGTCCAATAACGTCCTATACTCCAAAAGAGTACTTACGATTGTTTATAATTTTCACTTTTTAACCAGTATAAATGTGGTAAAAACAGACTTAGCGGTATGTTTAATACAACTAGAACTAACATTTAGTTTCTCTTTACCCAAAACTTCAACAAATTAAAATTAATTAGTTGAATTGCGTGTTATGCTACTATGGTTAACTATCGCATCCCAACTATGGCTTAGGTCCTGGGAATTTTGCTAAATCGTCACTATTCTAGTTGCTATATGATATCAGATTGTCAACATCGCGTCGATTGGGAAAACCGGTTCGCTGCCATCGCTAAGCTATCTTCCTAACGATTTTTCATTTGATTAAATTTTTATTTATTAATTTATTAAATAAATAATAAATTAAGTAAATAATATAGGTACTAAAAAAATGTTGTTCGAAGTACCGGTAAATTTGAAGCCCTTTGCCCGTAAACGGTAAAGTAAAAATGACTGAAAATTACCGGTAAACGGTAACGGTAATTTATGTAAAGGAACTATACATATTACTACAATTTCAGGTTAATAAATCGTTGTTAAAAAGAAAAGTTTATAGGATTGCTTTTGTCGAGAGTACATGATATATAATTGCACGATATAAATGACATTTATATGTAATTGTGAAAAAGCTTTTACACAAACTGTAGCGCATTTAAGGACGTTCCTAGACGAATTCGTTTTATAAAATTTTATATGTATTGTTTCAATCAATTTACTATATTTTAACAGTTTTATTGCAGTTTACCATTCTATATAGAAACCTTTGAACATTAATAGGAAATGTAATTCGCAGGTTACTGATCTTCGAAAAACGTTTGATTTAACCGTCAACGGCCGTCAACCGCCAAAGCCAGTCTCTTCGTTTGGCCACTTTAATTTTGAAGATAAACTATTAAAAACTATTATTAAAGCCGAATACACATCACCAACACCAATACAGAGTCAGGGTGTTCCTTGTGCATTATCTGGTCGGGATATTATCGGCATTGCTCAGACTGGTGAGTTTAAAATCTTTCATTTAACTGATTTTATAAGATGTATTATAATTTTATTAACGATTACAGTTATAATATATGGCATTAACTAAATCCTTGTTCTGAAGACTTTAAATATTCCCACAAAGAAATGTAGTTCAATATAACAATGCTATAGTACTTAGAATATCTTTGAATATTAGAGTAGTATTGTTAAATAAATATTAAACAGATAATTTTAATATTCTATTAAATTCATGCTTTTTTAATATTGTTGACAAATTTTAATAAAGTGTACAGTACTATGTAAAATTTTATTTCTATAACAGACACATTTGCTTGAAATGCAGAAATGTAATACTTCACTGCAGTCTTCGTGACACTGAATTTGCAAACTTTTAATTTTATTTCAGTTACTACATATGTTTTTTAACATTATGTTTATATGTTTTATTTCTCTTGCATAAGTCTAATCAATTTAGATGGTATTTTTATAAAAAAATGAACTTACTATTTATGTGCAAATTCCAAGAAACCTATTTGCACATTTTTTGGCACTTGACATTTTCGGTCGACCAGAAGTAGGTACTTTACGCAATTTGTACTCGTAGGAAAACTCCCTAGCACAACTGGTAGTCCACATTACTTTAGTTATTGTTTAATCTGTATGCCATCGGGATCTGAATATTTACTAGAAGTAGATTTTTTGTAGTATGAGTTACGAACAGCTCGTCATAGTCTACATGTCACGGACGATCTATGTCAAACTGCTTTGATGTGCCAATAACAAGCAAATACAAAATAGCCCGTAGGTTTAAATCATGCGATAATTTGAAATTAAATGTTTTTGAATTAGAAAGTTCAAACGTAAGTCACTCAACGAACATGAGTATTAACTTTATACATTTCAAGTGAATCAAGAAAAGTCTAAAGCTAGAAACTCATCAATCTAAATCAAACGAAATCATCAATCAAAATGAAATTAGAAATCATTCAACTTTATTAAATTATTCAATTGTACGTTAGGTTAGCTTTTAGTTAAGATTTTAGTTGCAGTTGGTTAGATTTTAACAGTTCAAAGTGCTGCAAACATTTTGTTTTTCCTTTTAAGGAAAAAATGTACATAAAGCTTACTTTAAAATTAATAACTTTCTAGAGCCAACTATTTCTAGACCAACTATTTTCAGGCAATTTTACTAGGGTGAGTCCCTTTATTCGCCGATGGGCCCATCGATGTAAACAGCGATGAGATCAACTCGTTCCTAAATTCACCATTGAGTCCTTCGGAGTTGTTCCAATATTCATTAATGAAGCTGCTGATAGAATCTTAGATTTCATCAGGCTCCTTGTATTCCATTGACTCGAAGGCTCGGTGAATCAATAAATTTACTGATGTAAACCATAAAATAACCTCCTATGATTGTTTTCATTTGGTAAATTTTTTACCTAGCTTTTTGTTTTTTGGGTGCTCTTCATTTGATAAGCTACTTTGCAAATTACTTTGTATTTAAAAATATTAGTTAATTTTCACTCAAAAAATAACCAGACAAACAAACACAAGCAATCACGTTGCGAGGTGCGCGTTATGGGTTACCATTCAGTCAGGCTTTTCCATCAAGGTCGTTTCTAAATTCAGCAACAGATGGCTCCATCAACACTACATCTGAGTTCCATCGCAAATTTCATCACAAATTCTAGGCGATGAATAAAGAGACTCACCCCTACTTGACGTATAAAGCGATGAAAATGCTTCGTTTCATTCCCCGTCATTAAATTCGTACTTAGTTATAATACGGTTAAGTAAGCAAACAGACTATTTTTTGTTTTTTGTATCATTTACTTTTCAACATAGTTCCCTCTTAAGGCAATACACTTTTCAGTACGACTTTCCAACTTCTTCATCCCTTCCGAAAAATAATTTTGCTCGGGCTCTTCATAATAGTTTGTTGCAAAATGGTGCCCTCCGAGCCATTTTTTTAGGTTTGGGAACAGAAAGAAGTTGCAAGGGGCTAGATCAGATCTGGTGGGTGGTCGATCAATTCGTAGCCTAATTGATTCAATTTTGCATGCGCGACGGCCTCCCTGTGAGCGGGTGCGTTATCATGATGAACGAGAACTTTTTTGCGAACCAAACCAGGGCGTTTGTTTTTTTAATTCGACGTCGAAACGGTCCAATAATGCTGCGTAGTAATCGCTAGTTATGGTTTTGCTTTTTACCAAGTAATCAATAAGAATAATGCCATAGGTGCTAATTTAGAAAATGCAGTTGTTAAGGAATGTTTTAATAATTAGTTTAAAAATTGAGGCAAGGTTCTTTTTCTTGAGAAGCGTCGGACCATCCTAAAGATGCCTAAAGTTACCTCTTAATTGAATGGGGTTTTAACAATCAAAGCTTAACACCTTTTTAACACCTGTAGCTCATCTTTAGTATTAGAGTACGTTCTAACTACGATTGCTTCATTGGAATACACTTTAATTCTTCATCTCAATTCGTACGATGCTAATTCGTCCAAATGCATCACACATAGTGTGCTGTGCATTATGTCAAATGAGTATACGGCAAATAAGTCGAATATGTCACCTTAACACATGCAAAGTTGTATACACCTTACATTATAAAGTAAAGTTTTAAGAAATAATTTATAGAGGCATATATAGCGCAAAGGTTGAATGCTGGATTCGTAGCCCAGTGTAGTGATGTCTTGCGCCTATAATATTAATGAGAGGGTGTATAATATTAATGAAAAAGGCTACGCCTATGCCAGAAACACGTGTCCACCTTGTCTCAATTTTTAAACTAATTCTTAAAACATTCCTTATCAACTGCATTTTCTAAATTAACACCTATTAATTTAAAAACTTGTCTTACTGTCATGCAGTAAATACTACTTACTTTCTTCATTTAAGAATAATGCCTTTCGCATCCCAAAAAACAGTCACCATCATCTTATCGGCCGATCAGGTTGTCTTTGCCTTTTTCGGTGGGCCTTCGCCCCTTTTTCTCCACTGCTTTGACTGTTCCTTCGTTTTCGGCTTGTAATAATGGGCCCACGTTTCACGACGAGAAACATCACGTATCGACGAAAAACACCTTTCGGATCACGTTTTATCTTCGCCAAAAGCATTTCCGAATCCGTCACACGTGTGCGTTTATGGTGGATAGTGAGTAAACGCGGCACCCAACGCGCGGATAGCTTTTTCATATCCAAATCGTTGTCTATAGTGGCGTGTACACGCTCAGTTGATATATTTGCAGCCTCTGCTAGCTTACAAATTTTGATTCGACGATTTGCCATAATCATATCATGGATTTTGTTGACGATTTCTGGTGTAGTGACGATATTTGAAGTTCTGGGTGCTCATCATCAAAAACACTTACAACCACGTACAAATTCAGGTTTATAAAATTTAACTTTTGCTAGCGACGTTGCAGACTCGCCATAAATAGCAGTTCGGCTTTGATTTCTGCATTGTTTTTCCCTTTCTTGTAATTTATCATTTTTCACAAAACTCAAAAGTTGCTTGCTGTAAAAACCAAACTAATGCTTTTTGCTTCAAATTTAAAACCAAATGGCAAATGTTAAAACCAATATGGCGTTCGTTGTCACGTAACGCCATCTATAGATTTATGTCAAAGATTTATGTCAAACCACCCTCGTATACATATAACAGATGTTTTTAAAATACTGTACAGCCATAAATTTGAATACAGAGAACAGTTGCACGGGTAACCTCCGTAGATTACGAGGGATACGTTCGCAATCGAAATTTCGCAATCAACTTGGAAAAAAGAAGATTTAAAGCAGCCTATAATTATATGTTGTGCCATGCGTTGTGACAGTAATATTTAGAATAACCTTTCATTACACGAGGAGTTTCTGATTGATAAATCGGCAATGGTTTTAATTTAAGTTCTCCGCATACATTTTTGCCGAGAAGAATCTTCTAAGGAATTAAACGTACGTGTTGGCATTTGTTTCGAATAGAGTCCCTTTTCGTCTACATTAAGAGTTAAATTTAGTGGATAATTTCCCTTTCCACAATTTCATAAAACGTCTGTACTCTAAGAATTCTAAGAATTTGTGTATGTTTTCCAGAAAAAATCAATGCAATTTTGTCTCAGTTTTATACATTTTCACTTTTAAATGGGTATAAATCGAAACACAAATGTGATAATGAACTAACAAAACGATGTTAGCACTCGCCTAGCACTGTAAGGAATTCGCACTCGCTGGGGTCGCAACCAACGGCGGTTAAATGTACTTATAATTGACAAGTCATGTCGTATATTTTCATTAATACCTAGACGTATACCATCACCCGTAGAAAAGGAAATTGCATCAAGATTTTTGTCACACCGAAATACCTTACATAATTCTGAAAGCACCTGAGATGTCAATTGTCTTTCATAAGCCACATCACTAATCCAACATATTCAGCAATCCAGTTACATTTTGATAATATAAACGTGTAAATGGATCACTAAAACTTACTCTGAATTTTATTTTTCAATCTTTTATAATCGCAATCAACTTATAATGTTTATTTACAATAACGATTATCTCATAAATATATATATCTATATCTTATTGTGACTATTTAATCTTTAGGAAGCGGTAAAACAGCAGCTTTTTTATGGCCTTTAATCATTCACGTAGCATCGCAGGAACGGGTTAAGGAAGGCGAAGGACCTATAGCCCTAATTTTAGCGCCCACACGAGAACTTGCTCTTCAAATCTATAATGAAGCAAAACGATTTGCCAAAGTATTCGAGTTGCGAGTAATATGTGCTTATGGTGGAGGCTCTAAATGGGAACAAAATCAAGCTTTGAAGGTATATTTTTATTTTACTTTTGTTGAGTTTTTATAGCATTATCTAATTCACCTATACACGCAATCATATTTTTATTGTTAATTCTGCTTGGTCTTCATAATTTTCAATTATGCCTTTATCAATAACAGTAGCACATTGAAAATTTCCATTAGTTTGTAGTTTGTAAAAAAAAAAGTATTGTGCACAGTATGTTAATATTATGAACAAATACAAATTATACAACGGCTCGAACTGAAAATCGGATGGTGAAAGAATTCTAATAGTAGCTTGAGAAAGAGTATGAGTAGATGATGAATGGAGTGGAGATTGCGGGAAAGGTGGAAGAGTTAATGAGGGATGTCGAGAGGTAAGAAAGGGATGTGAAAATAAGAAACAGCAGGTAATAGTATATACAAGTACATAAGAGTATATGGAGATATGCCTGATTATATGCAGTGTGGATGAAGTATGGAAAACAAGATAATAGTTTATGTGTGGAAGTGAGGAAAGAGGAAATAGATACTGGATGAAAGAAAGTGAGAGAATGTATAGGCTTTGTGGTAAAGGGGATGAAAGATGGGAACATTGGGTAAGGAAATGCGCAGGATTGGAATGGGGTGAGAATGAGACGATTTCGAAAGGAAGTGGGTTGAGAAGCAAAATCCTTCGCCCTTCCTTTAAAACGAGAAAGTGGTTTGGATTTTCTTCTTTGGGTTTGTTTGTTTCTTTTTTGTTGATTTCCTTATTAATTTACATTTTTTCTCTGCTTTCATTTTTTATTTGAAGATTGTAAATTGTAGGATTAAAAAAGTATATTGTAAGTTTATGTTATTTGTAATATGCCAATAAAGGTCTATCTCTCTAGCTAATTCATTGTTAAGAATTTTATGTTTATTTGATCCCTTATCTCTCTATATCAAGTATTTGTACTTTTTGTACAAATAAAATGTACTTTTTGTATTTCAGAACTGTATATATACAGCATCAAGGCTTACTATGCTATTTATTACTGTAGGTACAAAATTGCTTTACTAGAATTAAATTTTTGCATGTTGCTGCAAATAAACAGTCATCTTACCATGAATTCCATCATTAGGTAGTATTAAAACAAAGTCTGTTTTGCATCCACCAAAAATTGTAAAAGCGATTTCCAGTCCTGGTATATTAGTTAAAACAATTTTATTAATAGAGGATATTCGTAGCAAATTATGTGGAGCAATTGTCATCACGGTATCTTTTATCTATTTTAAGAGCTAAATAACACAACTATAATTAATTATATAGCTAAGTGTATTTTATATTTGTCTTTTAAGAAATACGTAGGCATCCATCCAAATCAACCAAAAAAATTCAAAATTCAACCTGACCATCTCTATTAAACTTTCTGAAATCATTCTCCTTAATAATATAAATGTAAATATATTTTTATAATTTTTAGATTTTATTGAGTTTTGGTGTCATTAGTTTTTAAATTTAGGGAAAATAGTCCTTTTTGATATGCATTAACTTTTTAAATCTTGAGTTACTTAACTTCTATTAGGTCTAGAGGATTGTTTGAGCCTTTATTTTAAAGGAAATTTCATAAGGTTTAATATTGTATGGTACACTTGAACGTGTTTGGTGAAATGTTTTTTTTTTTTATAAAAAAAAATTGAATTTTAAGATGCTGTTTTTTAAAAAATTTGGAAAATTATATGTTTTTTGCAGTGTTGTAAGCTTTAAATCCAAAATTTTTCAGGGTGGGCTCTCAAACGGACAGGAGATATCACAAAAATAAGTCAAACAACTCTCTAGACCTCAGAAGTTAAATAATTCAAGATTTTAAAAGTTTATGCATGCCAAAAAACGAGTATTTTTCCAAAATTTAAAAATTAATTACATCAAACCCCAATAAGATAAACAAATTCGAAAAATATATTCTCATTTATATCACTGGAGAGAATAATCTCTGTAATTTTCATATAAATTGAAGATGGTCAGCTTCATTTGGGCAACTTGATTTGGCATGGATTGACCCTAACACACTACAGGTTCATGAAAATGAAAACAAAGTTAATGAAAATTTTTGGTCCCAATATTTTTTGGAAAGTACGCGGACAGTTTATGAGCGGACAGTCGCCATTTTATTGTTTCCACTACCGGCAGAAAGTACATTGCAATTTTTGTGTTCTCTATCAATTAATTATAGATAATTAATATAAATTTATCTTTTTTACTTCTAGTTCTGTTGATTTTTTCTCACTGCATATATTTTATCAATATACTTGGCTCTGTCTATGATAGTTTCATTAACATTTGTTCTCGTTGGAATATGTAACTGTAACATTAGCAAATCATTCGCTAGGATATTTTTTCTCTTCTGCTTTTGAGTTTTACTTGGGTCGTCACGGAATAAAACATCAGTGAATATACTTTGCATATTATTTACATCAATCTGCAGTCAAAGTTGAAGAAAAATTGTATTTTAATAATAATATATATTTATAAGTTATATATTATAAGTTATAAGCAAATAAGTTATAATTGCCCATCGGCCTGAGCCTATCAGCCAGAATTATATTTTTTAGAAGATGACTAGGTCACGAGATTAGTTATTTTTATACATATATAAAATAAATTGTGAATAACCAGGTTTCGTTTTAAGTTTTACACAAATGTTATAAGAGCACTAAATAGTGAGCATTATTACTTAGAGCTCCACCATCTTGGACCAGAACCAAGATGGTCCAATCATGTTTATTAAACCAACTATGTGAACTACTGAAATAAAACTGGAAGACATCCTCTCCAGACAAATTAGTGTAGAAGATGGCGTCCGTCGAAGGTCCATTCTTGTTTCTTGCTTGTACAGCACGCACATAATCTGCGACCATCCAGCAAACCAGACGTACACTGTACCCATATGGTGTCGATGTAGCTTATCGACATCATAGAGGGTACAATCTATGTTTTTTTCACAACCGTTCTCACGATGAGTCTTAAATATGGCGCGTTACTCCTAATCTTAGTTAAACTCGAGCAATCCTTATTTTGCACCTCAATAGATTATCCGTGAAAGTCACGCAAAGAAATCCAGCCATAGTTTACGATTTTCTTCATTTGTTTTCGCAGTAACACCTAGAAAATACTACTACTTACACTGCTACTACTACTTCCAGCTACACTAAAATTTACTGACTGAAAGTTCATTAACATATATTATAGACTAACCGAAAAGAATAACTTTGAAAATTTTAATTAGCATACCGTGTTAAAATGATTTCAGCACTGAAGATAGACTTACTAATGCAATAAGTGGTCATCTATCTTACTAATGTTGGTCTATTAAGAGATAAGTAATGTTGCCAATTACTAAATTTCTCTATTGAAAAATGCAGTTTTTAAAGAGCGTTTCAACAATTGAATCTACAAGTTTCGAAAGTGTGTTCTGGTTGCTTAGTTTGTGAATTGCTTCTAAAACCTACCTTTCAGTTGTAATAGTTGAGTCTAGATGTGACTATACATCACTTCTACTTTTATATATTTTTTATATTATAAAATTGTACTTACTTTTTGTAGATAATATTCGAAACTTTTACTAATTGCCGTTAGAATGACAGAAGCATAACAAATGTTTAATGTATTTTATTTTCTTCGTATAAACCATATCAAACTCTTCAAAGATTGCTACATACCGTTGACCTGTTATTTCTCTTCCTAGTCCTCCTTGAATATTATCGTACTCTCTTAAAGCAGAACTTTCATAGATTCTAAGTATTCTACTTGCCTCCAATGGTAATATCGTACTATTGCTTGTACTGTTGTCATTGTAACCTTTAAAATATGTAGTGGTTAATAGCATTACAGTACATTTCATATGCATCACTCTATAAATAAAGTGATTTTTGATAACGAGGATTGTTAGGGTATATTATTCTGTCCACGGAAAGCCGTAAAAGTTTTGAATGTAGAATTACTTTTATTGAATTTTTAACATCCATTATGCGAATATTTTTACAAGACATATGTTCTAGTTCGCGAAATGAGATTGATATATGCCTGGTCTCCTGAGTGCGTATTGATGCTCTCTATATCTTGTCCTGAAGTTCCTGTTTGTTTTTCCTAAGTATATTTTATTGCATGTGTTACATGTGAGTTTATATGGGGGCTTCAATATACCTTTCTATACTAAAGATAAATTATGTATTGATTTTTGTAATTTTTTATATAGTCATGACCTACATCTAACAATCAAAGAAAATACGAGAATGAACAAATGAATTGACAACATTATAACTAACCTTGATAATAATAATAATTATTATCTAACAAAAATAATTGATCCAAAAATCTCGGATCATAAAGGGATTGCAATTTGTATTCCCAACAATAATAAAGTAGAAAAGAAATCAGTAATATTCAGGCCTATAAATTATGACAAATCGATAAACATAATGGAGAATGAAAATTTCGAATATGTGAATGATGAAAATGTATCATTAAATAGAAAATTTGAAAAACTCATTAATACAATTTGTGTGGCGTGTAATGAGTCATTCAATTATATTACAAAGAATGTAAATGCATTTGGTCATAATATTAACTGGTTTAATTATGAACTAAAAGATTAAATACATTATTTGACATAAAAAGTGATCAGCCGTCAATTAAAAACGTAAATACGTAAAGAACTATAGAAAATTATATCGTAAGCTCGTTTCCCTAGCCAAAAGATCAGCAAACGACAAATATATTAAATGTGTATAAAAACACTAACAAAGCATGATGGGACATAATAAAAAGCGTATCAAATAAAAAACTGAATAACACCGATACAAAAATAAACATAAACAAAATAAATGAACAGTTTTCAACAATTGCAGATAAAATAGTAACTGACCTTACCAACAGTTCTATTGATCCACTAAATTATATAAATAACTTTACGCAAAAATTTGAATTTGAAGAACTCTCGTTTATTCAAGTACATAATGTAATAAAAACAATGAAAAAGTCTAATTGCAATGAT
>WYDF02017866.1:0-13331 GCA_009867245.2 Adranes taylori
TATATATATATTCAATCAAATCTTAATCTACATCGAATGAATTAATGTTAAATGAAATAAGCGGTATTCAAGCGGTCTTACTCGACTTAGTACTACATGGAAAACAAACCCAATAAAAAACAAAAAAATACACGGTGTATAGCAAAGCGTTAGTGCAATATTAATACTACTAAAAAAACGGCGCTTCGCGATATATTAACTGTACGGTGCGGATCAAGCATGTATTAAATGCGGTGCTAAAGTAAGAATACGGAAAGCTACGGACAAAAATGGCGGTAGCTCCAATCACTCGTTATCAATGGCCCAAAAAGTAAACAGAAGGTATAATAGGAAAATACTATGGGCACGTAACGTCGCCTTCGGGACTGACGTGACTGTATGGCAAACGGGTGCCACTAGTTTCGCTAGTAGTACGCACAAAAGACACGTGGCGTTGCATTAGGAACTAACGCTACTGTATGTCAGCGAATACAACCAGTTACCCCAATAACATACGTTCCTAGTTCGGACGGTGAAGGAAGGTAGGTACTATAGCTGCATAGCGTTGCATTAGGAACGAACGCTACTGTATATCAGTGAATACCATCAGTTACACCAATAACATGCGCTCGAAGATTAGTTGGTGAGACAAGGTAAGTAATATGGCTGCGTAGAGATGCATTAGGAACCAACGCTACTGTAAGCCAGGTGACTATCACTAGTTTACTATGTACGCAACGTCTCCATATGAACTGACGTATCTATTGCACTAGCGATATACACATTAATCCACCGGAAAGCGGTAGCGAAAAAAAATAAGGTTTAAACAAAACTGTCTATCACACAGTATAATCGAACAAGCTAGTCAACACATACAATGTAATTATACAACGGAAACAGTGTAAGTTAAATAATAATGATTACCAAACAAACTCACAGGTATCCCCAGGATGGTGTGGCTGTGGATGCGGCTGTAGCTGGCTTATGCAGCTGGCTGGCTCGGCTTCTCACGGAATGGGAACAGAATCTGATCTCAAAGGCGTAAAACGCGCCAATTTATACGCCAAGAGCCAAGTGTATCTCTAGCTAAACGTGCGAAAAGTCGTCACACATCATATTCTAGCCCGCTACGGATACCCATACAAAAGAGTGTATTCACGAGAGTTAAACGCTGGCGATAGCTAATCGATTTTCTGTTAATGCATCCTTCGCAACGTTTGGCTAACGGTACTAACTACCTCTCTTTCACATATACGCAGGTATGCAGACTTCAAATATCCTATAAATACTCATACTACTCATATTGCACGGCGGCCGAAATGTAACATCAAATTTGTTTATAGCAGAATAATTGATATGTAATTCTTACAAATAATCTTTAAATTTTAATTATAACGGAAAAATATATTTAATAAGTATAGTAATTAATTCGCCTACTTAATTTACTTATCTTAACATGTGTCCACAACATTTTTGTCTCAGAAACTGAATAGAAGAAATATCCCATCATCCTTATTCATTTCTTTCACACAATAATACATGTAAATATTTTATATAAAATGTTATTTTATATAGGCTGTTCCGAATTAATTTCATTACTCTTTATTATATAAGTAACTTTATTACACCTTTCACTACTTTTCCTCTATCTATAGTTCAATACTACTATCTACTTTACTCTCACTTAATCACTTATCTTTCTCTATAAAAGTACTTGCACTATTATTGATTCAGCTCCAATCAGAGCCATTTTCCCCATTTCTGCGAGTGGCGTTAGAGCATAGTACACTTAGTACGTTTCCGTTAATCCGCCCCTAACTTTTACTAAGCCTCGTCTCCTATATGGTGTATTTCTTCTGATACTTGGCATAATCAATAACATAGAAATTATTATTTTCATCGGCAAAATAATGCCAACCTTTTTTCCCATAGAGAAATTCTAGATGTTATCCATATGAACGTATGGTGTTCAGAATGTTTTAAAATCGCATTTTAATCCATGAACTATATATATAATGAAACTCAAAGTGTTAATGAATTTTTTCAACTTACCAACTAATTTTAGAGAAAATAACATGCTTCAGTAAGTAAATCATTTCATAGCATCTAGCCATCTTGAATATTATAGATGACTGAAGTGTACTAAACGAGTTAAAGTTAATGAAGTAATAAAATTCTTTTCGCAAAGTTTTAAAAATTAACACAAGATAAATGATAACCCTTTCGGTTATGATAGTCACATATTAGGTCGCTCCGGGTTATTTAAATATATAAGTGGAAATGAATATACTTATCGGAACTTTAATTAGTTACATTGAAAATGAGTTAGACTTATGAATATGATTATGGGTTTAATGATGATTATGAGGGGAACATTCATTAGATTTTTAGATAGAATTAGTTGTGGTAATTTGATAATTAAATTTGAGGCGATTTTTCCCGGGGCGGTGGTGAGAATAACGAGGAAATTTGTGCTTGTTCTAATTTAGTTGTACGGTAGATAGTTTTGTACGCTTGATACTTGTAAATAATCCAGGATGGCTAGATTTCGTCATATTTTCTTACTACGTAAGCAGTTCGTTTGCTACGCGGACTATTTGGAAAAGAAGAAAAAAAGGCAGTCGTCTAAGGGAAGTTTTACAGTTAAAATGTAGAATAAATATTTATCGTTAATTAAACTCTATTGTATCTAATTAAACGTTGAACATGTTCTTTTACACACATCCGTTCTCACCGACCCTTGCAGCAAGCGTATTGAGTGAGATATGTAACGCCAATGTCCGTCTATATATGGGTAAATAGATCTAATTGGTAATCAGTTAATAGTAAGTAAATTTGTTCGTTGAATTTGTGCATCTGTTTGACTAAGAAAGACGTTTGGTAGATGTTAGCGCTGTATGGCATTGTTTACCGTTTAGTTATAATTTTGGTTGACTGAATCAGATAAAGTTCAATACAGTGTAAGCAACTTTAGCAATTAATAAATCTTGTGCTCTCGACAGTGTATTTCTTGTTATTCTCAACAGTGTAGGAAAACTGGAAATTATGAAGTCATTTTGTAGTAGGTAAATTCAAGTGGGCGGGTATTGAAGTGAGCAGCATTTACAATTATTGTACGAAAAAATCCCTGGAGTGTAGGAGAAAATCGCTGCTACCCCACTAAAAGAATACTCTCTTACCAATCACGTTGTTCGTAAAATCATCCTCCACGTTGTTCGAACCGTGACAATATTAGTCGTAATTCCTTTCTTGAGAACCTTTCAGTTGCTCTTTAACCTTGCAGTTTAAGGTCTTGTTTAAAATCAATGGAATTGTTAGATTGGAGCATAGGGATTGTTTGGTGTTGTGTTTATCGTAAGTTTAATCGGTCCTTAATAACTTGACATTTTTCAACCTTTCTTGTCTTTTTCACCTGGGCAAGGTTCTTGTCATATGTCAAAGATGAATGGTCCGAGACTAAAAATTTATGGTTTATCTCATCATTCTTGCCTGTAATCGTCAAACAAAACTAAAGAAATACTAATAGTATTTTCTGGCCGACGCAGTTATCGGAGTGAGTGGTAAGTTTTTATTTCATCAGTCAGGACTACTGTTTTAAAGAGATATGAAGCAATTTCATTACCATCTCAAATATCAGGCTTTTGTTGTTGTCCCGAACATGGACAGACAATTTGAAGCATAATGACTGACCTCAATAAAATATCTGACGTTGAGTTTTAAAGACGACAAAGATATAACTTGATAGATTTGTCACTATTAGGGAGCTGAAATGATATGATTTTTTGTTTTGTTTTTCAGTGTTTTGGTAGTGCATTTCTAAACCGGTTTCTGCTTCTCTATCACCAGGTTTTGCTAACATCTCTGCTGCTGCTAAGTCAGATTTGCATCAAATCTAAGTTCGTGGTCGATAATTAAACTTGTATGTAATTTTGGAGTTTGGATGTATCTCTTTAAGACATGATGACATGGCGAAGGCTGAAATTCAAATCTTGACTCAATATTTGTTGCGAATTTTCTTTCTCTCATAATAACATTCTTCTTGTGGAAAATTGTTAATACACGATTTTTTAAGAAACCATATGCGACATCTTCTAGATCAGAGATTTTCAAACTTAGTAGCTCACGAACCTCCTCTTGAACAACATTTTTTGCGGCCTTTACAATTCCTAATTTGAATTAAAGCGAAACATTACGGAATGTAAAGTTTTTTTTTTTATTAAACTCCAGTTGAAGTTTGTTATTAAAACTAGTCGCAATGGACTAACGATTAATTTATATCTGGTAATTTCTTGAAACTAGGGCTGAATATTTTCTAGAGACAGTCGAGTGATGTCTCCTCGTTTTTCTTAAATATTCATATCACTCGCGCACTAGGCTCTTCTTTTACACGTAACATACTACACAAGATGAGTTGGTTTGGTTCTCTTCAATATTCCGACGTGGTGATGGTTGTCCCGCAGCTGAAGAGCTTCAGCGTTGATGTGAATGTGTAATATGGCTTCATGTTTACCAGCATACCTTTTAATCTCTTCTTGGACTGTAGATATCTGAAGATTACGATTGAGATCAGAATTTCGGATATACCATAGTGCATTGACAATATTGCGCAAAACCTTATTCTGGAAGGTTTGAATAATTTTGATATTACTATCACAGACATAACACTTGATTTGGACGCCATACAGCCATACGGGTTTCAGAATTTGGTTATAGATTACAAATCTGTTAGATATTGACAGCTTGGAGTTTCTACCAAGAAGCCAATAAAGTTGTCTGTATTTGAGTGAAAGCTCAGCTCTTTTCTTTTTGACGTGTACCTTGCATCGTAATTTAGCATCCAGAGTAATCCCAAGATATTTTACACTTAGTTGATAAGGCACCATGGTACCATTTATTTCTAGTGGAAATTGGTTGGTTGCATGTTTGTTTATAAAGCCGAAATGAATTTATTTGAGCTCATTGAGCTTAATCGTCCATTTTCAGTCCAGTCTATGACTGAATTAGTAGCCGTTTGAAGTTTTCTAGCAGAATCCTTATGATTTTGATTAACCGTTAGAAGAGCAGTGTCATCTGCAAAAGTAGCCATCGTTGTATCTACTAAGGTTGGTATATGACTAGTGAATAGGACATAGAGAATTCAAGTGCTTGTTCGACGATATTAGTAAAACGATGTACTTGATTAATCGTAGAATGTCTTTGTCTAAAACCAAACTGAAAGCCTGGGATTACATTATTGTTCACTACTAAGATCTTAAGTAGTAATTTTTCAAGGAGTTTTGAAACTATTGGTAGTATAGATCCGGGTCTGTAAGACATCACATCATTTGGTGGTTTACCAGGTTTTGGCAACATAGTTACTTCCGATACTTTCCACCAAGAGGGGACATGTTTTAATCTAAAGGCAGCTTTAAATAGATAGGTAAGTAGAACAATTCCTTTCCTAGGCTGCTGTTTCAGGATTTCACTAGTAATTAGATCAAATTCTGCTGCTTCTTTCGGGTTAAGATCTCTTCAGCTACTTCTTTTGGGGTGTTTTTAAATTTTCGGTTATTAAATGATGACAAGTCTACATCTTCCTGCATGTCATTCGGAGTAAATATGTTTGCCAGATGCTCTGCAAACATATCTGCTTTTTGTTTGATGTCTCTAGCCCATGGACCAATATCACTTCTAATAGGTGAGGTAGCTGTAATCGGTCCTTTAATCATCCTGATTCCGTTCCAGAGGGATTTATTTGTGTCTGTATCGGTTGCTACATCTTCCAGATAAGTGTTAATTGACCCTTCTTTGAATTTTGAGATTTCTCTTCTCAATTTCTGAGTTTTGTTGTTTAGGATGGTCTTATCAGAGGTATTCCTTGTTGTTGCCATCTGCTTCTAATTTTCCGTCTCTCTTTAACCAGATATATGATTTCTACATGATTATTTACTCCTTTGGTTAGGTGAGTAATTTCTTTAGTATTAGTATAGGCAACTGTTTGAGTAGGTCTGGTGAAGTTTTCAGCTTCTTCTTCCAGTAGTGTCACTATTTTTAAATTAATGTTCAAGTTGATGTTCTCTTGAAGATCAATGCGAAAGCTTTCCCAATCGGAATTTTTATTAGCAAGAGTAGGACGTCCTATTTTTTAATTATCCTTTCACTCACTGCAAGATAACAGTTGAATGAGCAGAGTTAAGATCGGAATTTTCTTCCACATCGATGAAGTTAGGAGTAACTTTTCTTGAGATGAGAAACTGTAATATAAATCTGGTGTTTTATTAGGATCAGTGAGCCAATAAGTGGACTTATCAGTAGATTGAAAGTTGCAATTCCATTCCTGGATGGCTTTTCTTAAGTCACTGTCTTTAGTTGTAACTAGTCTAGATCCCCAGTTATCATGTTTGGAATTATAATCACCACCAATGATGAATCTTTCTCCAGATGACGCAGGAAGGACAAATAAACGTCTTTTTTAAGATTAAATCTGGGAGGACAATAAATAACACCAATACTAAGTTTTTATTTAGTAAAATTAATGCCAACTATAGTGAGTTGGGCAACATCTGGTTGAATGTAAAGTTAATAACAAAATTGTTTCACAGACCTCCTCTAATGGAAACGCGATCTAAGAACCCTTGCTCTAGATGTATTAACTATAAGCATTGTTGTAAAATAGATGAAATGATAAGCAAATAATAAACACACTGCAAACGAACTAATATTTGCGCAAAAAGTCTATAGAACTAAACTGTCATTCGACATTCAGCTGATGATAGTGCAATTTACGGATATAATTCTAGAGGGTTGGTAGCGTTAGTGTGGATACGATGCCTGACATCTGAATACGCTTTTATTCAAATTGAATTAAACGCCTGCTACTGGGATTATATTTAAATGAGAGTATATTTTATATATGAGACTCATATAAAAAGTTAATATTCTACTGGAAGTTTAATTCATGTTACAACTGCATCAGCTGTTCTCCACAATATCAGGAAAATTGTCTAAATATTTGTACAAGTAATGAATCTTTACGCTTGTATTACTATTGTATTTGATCGCTTCAAAACCAAAAATGCTGTAAATAACATTTGTTATATTAGCATCAATAAATATTCTATCCTACTCTTATTATGGTATGAGAAGTACGAAATCATTGGACATATTGTTATCAGCATATCTTTTACCATATATCATATATTCTTATCATATACAGAAAGAGCTGAGAGAGAAATAAAGAGCGGAAACGAATGGACAAGGATGGCATATAGGAAGGCGGGATTGAAGATGAGATGTGATTTTGATTGAAGAAGAGACGAAATTGAAAAGGGGAGTGGAAGTGAAAAGTGAGAATAGAAGAGAATGAAATATAGAAGAGAAAGTGGTGGAACTGAACAGGAGAATCAGAGAGATTAGAATAGTTATGAAGGGGCAAGTGGTTCGGAGAAGAGTTTGGCGGACAGCAGTAAAATACCAGAGTATGGGAGAGACAGAAATGGTGAGAAGGAAGGAAGCTTAAAGGTAGGGTATAGTAATAGGGAAATAGGGGGAAGAAAATAGGAGGGAAAATATAAATGAAGGGGAAGGAGCTGATGGAGGAGATGTAAAAAGGGTAATCAGTGGTAAACTAATAAAATTATTATTTGGAATGAAGCGGGATTAAGAAATAAGGTCGATTCAAAACATTTTATAAAATACTTATAACAGTTTGACGTGATTGGATTGGTAGAAACGTGGATAGAAGGTGATAGATGGGAACAAACAACGAGGGTGCTGCAAGAAGTATGAAAGAGGCTAAAAGAACATTTCTGAAAGGGAGAGCAAATTGGGGTATCATGAGGGGGTGAAAAAGAAGATAGCGGAAAGTGAAATAAATGGGGGAGGATCAGTTGTAGACTATGTGGTCATGAATGAAAGGGCAAGGGATGTATATGGAGTATATGGGTGGAGTATGGAGTATATGGGTGGAGTACATGCGTGGAGTATATGGGAGTAAGTGATACAGTGAATTCGTACTACTTCCCATTCGAATCAGGATTGATAATAAAACTGGAATGGGCAGGAGAAAGTGGAACAGAAATAGGGATAAAGGAAAAAAGTATGAATGGGGGGAAGATGAAATAGGAAGTTATAAAGAGAGAATGAGAGAGATACTGGAATGAATAGAATGAAAGAAATTATGGATACAACAAGAAGATAAAGGAAGGAGATGGAAAATAAAGGACAAAAGTGGAAAGTAGATATGATACAGAATGGGAAAGAGCTAAGAAAGAGGTTAGGGATGTTTTATGAAGGGTGAGAAATTGAGAGGTCGTGGGAGGAATAGATACAGGCAAAAGAGGTATGTAAGGAGCTGGAAAAAATGTAGAATAAAAAAGGGGCGGAAGAAGGTAATGTTATCAATAATTTGAAAGATTAAGGTGAAGTGTAGGAACACTTGAAATACAGAGGAATAAATGGGACATAACGATAGAGGATTGGGAAAGCAAGTGTAGAAAGAGTTTGTGTGATAGTAGGGATATTAATGTGATGGATATAGAGAGGGGCAATATATGACAGGAGGATTGGATTGTGGGGATATTTCAACAGACGAAGTAATGGAAGAGATAAGGAGAATAAAGAAGGGAAGTGCGGTAGAGTCGGATCGGATTCCAGTGAATATGTGGAAGGAATTAGGTAGAGATGTAGTCGAAGCGTTGAATAAGGGCATGAATGATGTATGGAAAGGTAAAAAAATATATATCTGTAGAATTGAAAGAGGGGGAAATAGTACCGGTGTACAAGGGAGGGTAAATAGTACCCGTGTACAAGGGAGGGGAAAGAATGGATGTGACAAGCTACAGAGGAGTGACAATTATGAATGAAATATATAAGGTGTTTGCAAGGAGAGTGAATAGAAAATTGGACAAGAAAATAAAGGAAAAATATGTGTTGTCGACAACGCACGCAGGATTTAAAAAAAGTAGGAGTACTTTGTATAACATAGTCATATTAATTACTTAATAAAAATAAATCAAAAAGTGAGTAGGAGTATAAATGTACTAAGAGAGCAATTAAGGAGAAAAAGGGAAGAAGTGGGCAATAGCGATAGTGGGATAGAGGGTGTCCGCATGGCTTGAAATAAAGAAGGGGGTGAGATAGGGGTCTCCGTTAATCGCAAGTTTATTTAACATATATATGTCAGATTTGGAAGATGTAATGAGTAGGGGACAATCTGGAGGTGTGATCTTGGGGGATAAGAAAATGTCGTTGTTGGAGTATGCGGAAGATATTGTGTTCATGACAAGTTCAAGGGAAAATATGAATGAGTTGATTGAAAGGATGAATAAGTAGATGGAAAAAAGAAAAAAGAGTGTAAAAAAACTAATAAATGTAAAAAGAACGAACATTATGATATGTGAGAAAGCTGGAAGAAATAGTAGGAAGGATGTGTTGAAGATAAATAGGATGAGGGTATAAAGTGTAAAAAATATAAGTACCTGGGATATATGTTGAGTAGGAATGGATCAGCGATAGAGCACGTAAGAATGCTAGAAAAAGCACGCTAGAAACCAAAAATGGTTGCAGAACAGATAAGCAGTGTGAGGGAGGAGAGGTTTAGTGCATCGGTGAGAGTGGGAATGAAGATATTAAACGTATGTGTAAGAAATGTGGTGATGTATGGGGTGTAAGTATTGGCGGTGAAAGAAAGGGAACAAATATAAAGTGTGAGAATAGGGTATATGAAGAAAATAATAGTATTGGTAAAAAGTACACCAAGTGAATAGTAATGCAGGAAGAAAATGATAGAAAATGTAGAAAACGTGATGAAGAAGAAGAATTATGGGAGCATTGGTTACAATCATGTGACGGGATGAGGTGGAATTTGAATAAAAGAAAACAATGACAAAATTGGAAGATATATCTGGGACCGGAAGCGAAGAAAACAGGTATTATGAGTAAGATAATGATACAAGTATGTAGAAGGGATGAATGAATTATGGGAGCATTGGGGGGCAGAAGAATTTTGGGAGCATTGGTTACAATCATGTAACGGGATAAGGTGGAATTTGAATAAAAGAAAACAATAGCAAAATTGGAAGATATATCTGGGACTGGAAGCGAAGAAAACAGGTATTATGAGTAAGATAATGATAGAAGTATGTAGAAGGGATGAATGAAAGGAAAAAGAATGAATGGAAAGGAGTGAGAAGGAGACGACAGAGACATAGAAGGAAAAATAGAGATCTCCTTTCTCTTCATTCATGCATGGTTAAAAAATGGGCCGCGTTTTGTGATGGGGTTGTATAGGCGCAGATGGCGAAGGGAACTTAAGATTTTAAAAAATTACGAAGAAGATAATCTGAGGGGAAGAAAGAGGGGAAATTGAAGAAAGGGAATATATGGATGTGCGGATGGAGGGTGTAGAATAAAAAGATAATATGTAGGTTCTTTAATCCATCAGGAATTTGGTTTTCTTGATATTTTTAGTTTTTAATAACAATCCTGAAATGATTGGCTTTCTTCTCTTCTCTTCCAGTAAATAAGTAATGGGGAGAAAAGAGGAGAAGGGTGCAAAGAAGAAAATAATTATTTATGAATATTTTTTTATATTATTTGTATTTTTTTGTATATTGTGGGATGTAATTGTTTATGCCAATAAAGATGATTAGTAATTATTAATTAGATTTCTTATCATATTTCTCATTTTATATCATATTTTATCTCATCATGTTTCTTATTATATTTCTTATCCTATTTCTTATCATTTATCATCTTGTCACGATAATTTTGCACAGATTGTTACTCCCCAACGTGACATTGGTAAAAGGGTTATCTTTGTGTTAGGGTAATGTAGGGATCCCCTGTTTGCTTCATAAGTTGTGCTTTCCGACCTGGAAGTAGATTAACCACATTAGATTAAATACTTGTTTAATCAGTTCTGCTTTCCGCTGCAGAAATTTGCTCTTCATTCGTTCATTTGTAGCTGTTTTGTATTTTCTTCTATAGATATTATATTACTTTGTTTTCGTTATCCGTGTTTAGTATTTCTTTAATTGTTTTCCATGTTTTTCTTTAGATCGTTTAGGCTAGATAAATCTATATAGCTAATTTTTTATTCTAACTCTTCTAGAAGTAACTATTCGATCGCATCTTGTATATTGGATAAAATAGGTTTTTTTTTTGCTAAAATGTCTATCCTTCTCAAAAATGATGAAAGCTCTCCGAATAATGACAGATATTCAAATTGAGATATGTTAATTTCTTCTATTGCATGAATCGCTGTATACGTATGTACTTATACACCAGTCATATATGCTACGTATAATTTCTTAATGTTTATTTAAATTGGTATGTGTTTATCTACTTTTTAAAATCCATTAGTACATGTAGAACATGTAAATTTGAACAGGCTTTTCTGGAATTTTTGAAAAAATTTATTAATATGTTTAAAATTTATTTTTTATATTTTAAAATATCTTGTATCCTGAGACACAGATTGAGATCTGATGGTCGGTCCTAGACCATGTATGATGTGTTAGGGCCACCGACGCCACCAATTCTTACTCTACAAACCTTTGAAATTGTTTTCCAGGATTTTGAATTAAAGATATAATCAGAAACAAAAATTCAGTTTAATTATTAAGGAAAAATATTATAAGTGATTAATCGCAAATATAATTGGGAATTTATCAATTTTACCGATCTACCGTGTGCATCCGTCATTCCGATTACTTATTCCGATTAATAATTCAAATATTGATAAATGCTTAGGAATCGATTTTCGCACAATTTTTTGCTGATTGTTCGTTTATCTACATATATTTTCGTATATCGACGTGTAACAAGAATGTAAACGAACATTTTGGGGTTATCCGATTTTTAGTATTATTTTTTAAGGCTGGATGTCACTAGATTATTATTCATCATGTCTTCAGATTTGAAACTAAAGCGGGTACACACTTGTATTGAAACAAGTATAAAAGTAGATTTTTTGGAGCGTTTGAAATAGTTTACGAGAATTTGAAAGTAAATTTTAATCATAACTTTTAGTTAACATTAAACTTAGAATAATATTTGAATATATTTTTGTATATTTTTGAATTCTGGAACTAATACTGTTCGCGCAGAGCTACACAAATATCATCACTTAATTTTAATCGATTTATTGGTCTTGTTCATAATTATAAGCAAAGCCGAAAACCCTTGTTCGTATAGATAAATTTGTAGAGAATAAAGTAAGATATCGTAAAGGGTACGAAATAGCTTTTCTACATCAGAACTCTTCAAGAGAAACTGATTCAAGCGCATCCTTACAATGCGTATTAAACAAGTGCGAGCTGTCTACTTTCTTTAAACGAATACCCAAATCTTTACTCACGACTTCACCCAAATCTATAACCGCCTGTAATGATAATTGATTGATAATAAAACAATTAAAGTAATAAATAAATTCATTGCTATTCGTTGAAATTAAAGTATTGAAATTATTAAAGTAAAGCTAGCTTCATTTGCTAAAGTGTTCCACTAAATTTAATATATAAATTTAGTAGACTCAGGACTGTTTTACTAAGTTATCAAGCTAGTGAAGCTGCGACAAAGTTAAATGATATAAAAACTATGATAACTATAATACTCAAATATAATTTAAAAACTCAACAGTTATAGAGAAAAATTAATAATAAATTTCACGTCAATATTAAAAATAAAAATAAGTTAAAGTTTAGAAGATTATTCATAAACAAATGGGGGCATGATAAATTTCTATTTGTAAAGAGTTCATTGAATACGTATGCTTTTTGATCTTGAAATAATTGCAATATCAAAACATCACAAATTGTAAAATATGTTTTTTAATATTATTGTAATTGAAATTACATATCAACGGTCACCTCAATATAAGTAATATACAAGCTAGATATTTGATACAATTTCTATAAGTATGTTTTTATTCATTTCTATAAGTAATTAATAAAAACTTAAATAGCTAGATATTATTTTAAATTAATACGATTAATAGAAAATGAATGAACTATTTTCTTTTCCTCTTCTATCGTGGGATGCTGCTAACCCTGTTCAAGCTTGATTGAATACCTATTATTTTAGAACTCAATGAGCTCTTCCTGAGCAATCTCTTAAACAACAATACGAAAGGAATTGTTAATCAGTTTTTGGATATATTTCCAATCGGTCCTTTAATATTCCGGAAAGTAACGTTGGAATTCTTCGACCAACATTTCTAGATGATTTTCGATGTTGTCCTGTATATCACCGCGATGATTATTATTTATTTTTTTTCGCTTTGTAGCGTGCACCTCCAAAGAATCTCAACTTCAGCACATTTAAAAAGACGACGTCATACACGAGATTCTTCTTTGGGCAGATGTCACGTA
>WYDF02017877.1:0-13663 GCA_009867245.2 Adranes taylori
CCCAATGTTATTTCTTGGCCTAGGTAGACATAAGAGTTCACTTTCTCTACCTGTTGTCCTAGCACATTTATACTCTCAATGTTTGTCCGTTGGTTTGTCATGAATTTGGTTTTAGAAATGTTCATATCTTCCAATTCCAATTACTACCAATTATCCCAGTTGATAGTGCCCCGAAACTGCTTCTGATCAAAATGTTTATCCAAGTCTGCTGTTCAACTACATATATCTTGCTTCGTCTAGAATGGTCCGATTCATGCGTTCCGTTGTGGTGTATATCTTACAGCATACTCGAATTAAATATCCTTCTTTTCAAAGAACTGATTAATTTCATTTGACATATATTCGCGATCACTGTCATAGCGAAACCTGTTTATTAGGCTGCGCAAAAATGTGTATAATCGTCAATTAACGTCATGATATATTTCTTACCATCATACAATTTAATATCTATTGGATCAAGCAAATCACTGGGCACTAGTTCAAGTGGACTTTTTGCTCGAATTCTTCTTTAATCGTGCGAGAGTTTGGTCTGCTTTCCTTCTGTACATTCCTCACACATATCATTTTTCTTCAAGTCTACATTCTTTAATTCCAGAACCATTTTCTTTAAGTTTTGTAGGTATGGTTTCCAGATATGCCCTAACCTTTCATGCCACGCCTTTGCATCAACATCTGTGTTGAGAGCCTGAATCTTTGGTTCATCACTGACATTTGTACAACTTTGCCTTTCTTTCCGCTACTCAAACTATTTTGCTGTGTTTTATTATTGTAGCTTTGCCATTTCGGAAGTTTGTTTCAAAACCATTTTGTTTCAGCTTCCTAACCGATAGTAAATTCATCTCTAGTTTCTAGCACATACAAAAAGTTCTTAATTTTGTTGTTCCTTTAATATCGACCTTCAAATTTGGTTTGTAAGAATTGTCCAGACTTAGGGACATTTATTTTTATACACTCTTTTGATTTACTAATAATTACACATTCTTTTTTCCGATTTTCTAAAATAACTTTGCAGGTATTTTTCTTTCATTTCCATTAAATTATGCCGTTTGGACTCCTCATCAAGGAGTCTAGATTTAACAAATCTAATTGACAATTTTTCTGGGGATAACGTACTCAAGGCAATAAGAACTACTTCGTATTTTGCAGGCATAGTTAATAGTAAAAGACAAACTATATCTAATTCCTCAAGGTAGGAATACTTTTACGTTCAAAATTTCATTTTACGAAATTACACATTCCAAATGCTGTTTCTTTGTCTTTGATATACTTCAGATAGTTATCTGCTATTCTTTTTACAATTTGAGACTTACATTTCTATCGTTTTTTTCCAGTTTAACCAATACACTTTTTTTAACCTGTTTAACTTCTTCAAAATCTGTTGATTAGACTAAAACACTGTTGTCGGTATAGTAGGGCTGCTTTATAAGTTCTAACATGTCCAATTAATTCAGATGAATTTCCATTCTGAACTTTCACTTATCCCAGTTAGCTCAAATGTCTCCCACGGCTGTGTATCTTAAGTCTTATGTCGCATCCGAAAATTATCTAGCTCTTGTTTATATTTATCTAGTAAATTTGCATTAAGTGTTGAAAATGAAAATTTGGAATAAGTTCTCCATACATACTCATCCTGTTTAAATTTCTCCAAGCATACTTCTTCTGATTTCCATAGTTCTCCTTTAGTTGTATTGAATGTATTATAACTGCAGATAAAACATTAACAGTATAGACCCTTACACCCTTTAAACTCCTTTTACTTGAATCAATAAATAACTTCTGATCATTTGGAGCACACTATTTTGAACAACATTTTGGAGCAACACCATTTTATTGATTTTTTGCAAGTAAATTTTATCTTGGAAACCTAGCAACTCAGCTGCATCCTTGGCAAAATTCAAATCACTTTGGCTTGTTTTGTCTTTTTATACTTGTATACTTGTTATACTCCAGTTTCTAAACCGAATTTCATGTCAGACTGGTGTGATGATGATTTACCATTTTTAACTGTACTGCTGTTTCGTCTTCCATTCATCTCAAAAACATGAGACACTATTTATGGAATCTTTTTAATATATACGTTATTTCAAGTCAATTTTCCTTCAGTCTTTGGTGTAAGAACAAATAATAAATCGTAAGGAAAGTTGGAAAAAAAATTCTTCGTGGATACTATTGTAAACGGAGGAATTAAGTCTTAAAATTTCTCTTGCGCACAATTCGGCATAGTGTAATGGAGCACTATTAGGTTTGGAATTGTTTTAGGAATATCGTAGGCATTCAACATTTCTAAACCTTCTGGGCAGTTACAGTTCTATCAAATAACTAAAATTCCATGCACTGAATCTATCTCATTTTAAAAAATTTGGGGAAAATGAATTGTAATTTGTAAATATAAATAAAAATTCGGCCGATAGTCAACCTAGCTCACAGTCAATATGTTAAGTACTTTTATCTCTATGGATAGATTATCTCAAACCATTAACTCCTCTCGCATATTTAAAAGTACTGACTACCTATCTATCGACACATCGTTATTCGAGAAACCCATATTTCATTATTTATCAAAATTTACAATAAAATATTTTTAGTTGTCAGTTACTAACGGGAGCAGGAGTATTATATATATATTTTAATTTGGCTTTCATAATTTACGTTCAGAGTCAACGCGGAAAAGAAAACATTGCTATAGATAACATTAAATATTTTTTTGTAAGGTTCAAGAGATTGATTAGTATTCAAGAATTACAATGAATCGATCGAGTTTTTGTTCTCAGCCGACAGAAAGTCCGCCATTTTCAGGTGGTTTTTTTCATGTGCATTCTATTCCAAAATTAGCGCAAAAGACCCGAATTAGGATTTCTTAATAACAACGCTCTACTGAAAACAACGTAGGATTAAAAATTAGGACAAAGTTTAGTCTTTATAAAAACGCTTAAATTGATTCTTTCCTTTATCTAAATATTAGTTATATTGGCATAGTTATATTTGTCATAAAATTCTAGTAAGCGTTACAACATATTCGATCTGCAAAGTTGCTAAAAATAATTAATAAACAGTTCTAAATTCCATATTCCGTACATAGAATATTTTTAATGTATAAGTACTGTTCAAAAAATTATTCCTGACTTTCCAAAATATTACGTTAGAACATATGGTGGAGGCGCCGGGTAAATTATTTTGCGATTGAATAGTTTAACGTTTTTTTTAAACAATCGTTGCTTAGCGCCAAGTATTCTATGCATGGAATATAGAATTTAGAACTGTTTGTTAATCATTTTTTGCAAATTTGCAGATCGAATATGTTGTAACGCTTATTAGAATTTTATAATGAAACTAATCATATGGATGGGTATCGTCGTTTAATGACACAACTACATTAATTGTTTAATTAACTAGTTAGATTAAGCAGGTCACCTTTGAAAAATGAGTAACAAATATGAGAGGTTAACAAATTAGAAAAAATGTCGATGAACCGCGGGTAGATGGATATTTCTGCTATAAGGTATTAATCTTCATCAACACCCTTATTTTTCAGAATGTCATTGTGTGACAAAATAAATGTCTAAAACATATAAATATTTAGTTTCTTTATTGACTCAAAACGGGTCAGGTAAAGATCATGTTAAAAAGGTCACTAACAAGACGAAAGAACTTACAGAGCGAATGCGGATGGTATGGGAGCAAAAGTTTGGGAAGTCTGTGAGGATGAGATTGATGATTATGGATTTGTGTGTGAATAATAAAATGATGTATGGGGCTAAGGTATAGGCTGTTGATGAAATAGATAGGATGGATAGAGTTTATATTGGATGTGTGAAAAAAGGTTAGGCTTGGATAGGAATACTAGGAATGAGATTGTCTTACAGGAGATTGGAAAGCTCAAATTATGGATAAATGGAAGGATGAAGGAAGAAGATTGGTTAGGGAAGCATACTTGGAAGGAATAAAGAATGGTGAGCGAGAAGGAAATGAAAATGTATGGATTATGTGTAGTAAGAAGGTGAATATGAGAATTGGATTGTCTACGGACAGATTCTTCGAAAAGAAGATTGAAGGAGAAGATGCAACGAGTGAGCTTATAGAGAGAATGATGTGGAGAAGCAAATGACCCGCAAAATAATACTAAAATTAATGTTTTTTTAAATCTCAAAAAAATTCAAAAGACTTAAACTAAACTCCATACAAGTTTCGCTCGCCACTTTTCGGGAACGTCCTAAAATAAGATTTGCAACTGTTTGTCGTGCATTTACATCACGATTTTTCCTATAGGCAACAATAAATTGTCAATCAAAGCAATGGAAAGGGCGCATTTTTCAGTTTTTCCCCCATTTTCACCTTTTAAATAATATTTTAAATAGAAAGAAACCTACTAAGTATCATAGCCTAGATATCGATCCAATGTATGGGTTTGTACGTTTTCATTGAGTCGACAAATAGATACAATGTAAATGACCCTAAAAAAATTGCCCTTTTTTCATTTTTTTCCAATAGTACAAACTTGTTGATTTATAATGATTTTTTATTTTTCTTCTAGATGAATACAATATTCTTTTCAAATTTATTTCCTAATTTAAAATTTTACGCAATGTCAGATAAAATAACTCCACCCCTGTTATTTTTTCAAAAATTTTCTTTCAATGTAGAGAATTTCATCTTTCAAATTCTTCATATGGTATATTATTAATTTTTGAAGGGAGAATACTCAAATAATGAATCATACGTGTCTGAAGCATCTTTATAAATCGATTTGTCTCTGTTTATGCTATAACATTGAATACATCCATGATTAAAACAACTCATAAATTGAATACTTGATTAGCCTCACAATAACCATCAACTCGTATTCCACTAAGTTTTATTTCCTTCCCTGATCGTTATATTTCTATTATTTTCTTCGAAAATACGCCATTTAATTTCTACTTGTGATTGATTATATCTCGCCACCGATACTAATTTCTTGATATAATTCCTATAATGTCTGGCTTGAAATAATTTCGTCTGTATACTTTATTACATGTAGATGCAATCTGCATGTATATACTTCTGTGAAAGGACATACATTATATTCATTTAAAAACATTTGTCTAAACTTTAAGCAAGCCGCCATTAATATGTTCACATCACTAGTACAGTATTCGACAATTTCAGTCTTCATGTTAAATTCATCAGTTTTATGTTCTTCGTGCCATTTCAAAATTGTATCTCTATCTGCTTTGTTCATGCTATCGAAATCATAAAATTCTTTACTTGGTAGTAGACCAATATAATTTTGGTTTTGTGTAGAGTTGAATGAATGCGGCAATGTTACTTGCTGTTTCTGTATACATCAGAGAGATCAAATGCTTTAAGCAGTTTTGGTAAAGCCATCGGCAAGTAGTTTAGCGAGTCAATAAACTTTGCATTGTACAATTCCATTAAGAATATCTTGGTTTCACGCATAATCAACTGAGGTTTTATATCTGTTTCTTCCAAGACATATCGTAATAAGAACTGATGGTCATTATGAGTAATAACTGCCAATCGCGTTTGAAGTCTTACACCGCATTTCAAAGAAAGCTTTAAATCTTCAGAGAGTTCAATGCATTTATCATATCTCTGGGCGAAAACACACAGATTTGGCGTATGTTATTCTTGTTATTCAGTAATCGATTCTTCTTGTTTGCTCTTCAAGTCATAGAAAACAAATAGTGTATCATTAAATTTCGGTGAACCATAATCAATAGGCATAAAACACAAATGGAAATTCTTGTTGTGCTTTTTTACAGATTTTACAGAAAATGTCATTGCATATATGCACTATCGGTTTTGTATGTTTTGAAACATTCTTTATAGCACTTGATATTGTCACATAAAGAGGTGCTTTTAGAATTTTAGATGATGAACTCTTATGATTTTCAAAGCAACTGGTACTTTTCCATTCCATTATTTGTAGTGAATGTCATCTTTAGGTTTACACGGCGGAGATCGTTGATAGCACGGACAAGTAGCTTCGTACCTTGTTTGTCTTTTAAGTTCAATGGTACATGACAATGTTCACAATAGTAATTGCTGCTGAACGCAGCACTTAATGATGTAATTACATTATAGTAATGTTATGTTAGATTAAATTCAGTTTTTTACAGTGGGTAGCTATATATTTGTAATATATTTGTATCAATGATATATTTTATACAATTTTTGTATTGTAGATATAAATTAAATATAAGTAACTCCATCTTATTAAATAGGTGTATTTTTGATGAGATTTTATATTTGTTGACACCTAAAATTATAATGATTTCAAACTGCAAGCTCAATTGACAAATGAAATTATCTCACAATTGCTAATACCCGAGCGGAATTGATGATTTAATTTTTTAAGATTTCTGACCGCAAGCTCAGTTGATTATCGCCCTAAAATTTCTGATGTTATTTAAATTATCAGAAATTATATGGATCCAAATTTACAGCCATTTAAATTTATTCCATACAATTTTAACTCGGTGTTGAATTTATTATGAAGTTTATGTTACAAAAGCATACGATACAAATAAAAATATATTATTTAGATGCATATTTGAATTCCTGTTTCGGCCGCAGATGATGTTTCGGCGCGACGACATTTTTTTTGCGTGCATGAGCGCAAAAAAATTGCGTGCCCTTCTTGCAAATGTACGACTCAAGCAAAAATTCCATCAATATTAAATTATGTTTGTTTAGAAATACTGGATTAAAGCGGAGAGAGACAAATAAATATCAAAATTATTGTGATAATCGTGCAATAGATAAACGTTTCATTTAAAAAACACTTAAGTTGTCTAAACAGGAAAAGAGAATGCGATTTAAAATTAGCACGGAATATTGACTTTGAGTAGAGTATTCATTATACTGCATTTGGAGTTGAAACTCACAGTGAAGTTGCTTAAGGTTAGAATAAAAGTCTTTACTTCATAACAACCAGTTTCTAGTGATTTAGTCACCCATCATCAGGCCATTAATCTGCAAATTAATTATATTTTGTTGCAATTGTCGGTAAATAACAAATGTTGTAGACCACTGATTTTTAACCTTTTATTTAAGAATTTCTTACGTTGCAGTTCCTTGAAAGAAGCTCCAAATTTACAAAAGGATGCCACTTAAGGATACGATGAATGAAAATTTTTTTGCCAAACAAATATTTATTTTGAAAATTTTTTGCTAGGTTTGCTTGCTGCTACTTTGTCCGAATCAGTTCTTCTATATTTGGCATTGTTTTGTCCAATGCAACTCTCATGTCATGTATGGCGACTAAACTGTTTTGATATTTTGTTTTGAGAGTAAGTAGTGTGGAAAAAGTCGTCTCACACTCATAGGTGTTTGGGAATGGAATCAACACTCTTAAAACTATCGTCGCACATAGCATTTCAATTTAAAAATCACTACAACATATTCCATCATTATAAAATCAGACTGTTCTTGAATTATATTGTCTTCCGAAGGCAGACCACTAATTGGGAGTACAAATGGGTTATTAATTAAATCGATGGTATTCTTCGAATCCTTATATGTAATCCCCCAATAATTTCTTTTGTGTCAGTTTATTATTTCAAACTAAAATCGCGGATTTTACACTATAAAACTCAGCCATTGGCACGATACTTACTAAACATAAGACATCTTAATTTCATACAAGTACTTACAGATAATAAAAAAAAAAGAATATATTAAACTGAAATTATCAAATGAAAGTAGCGCTAGTAAAGAAAATAACTAAAAACAGATAAAAAGTACTGAAGAGTTACCGCCATAATCTTCCTCAAAAAGTGTAAGGAGCATTAAGTTGAGTCGATGAAGAGTTCCTAGACAAAATTAATGCGTGGTTTGGAATTATTAAAGATTGTTTATTGGGCCTATAATATTACGGCCGCCTTAAATCTTCCTAGCAATCTTGTTTATTGAGTCCATTTTGTTACTAACCTTATATAAGGTGTAGATCATAATCTGTTTAATTGAAATTGAAATTTTCCTGATATTATAGTTAAATAACTACTAATTTAAATTATTATCCTTTTTACTTATCTGGATTTTATTGAATTAGGTTTCGCAATAAACAAGAAACAATATTTATTAAAATAAGAAAACGTAACATAAATATCGCGTCTGGTTAAAATATTTGTAATGAAACAAACTTATGTTGTGACCTCGTATACAACGAATATAGTCGGTAAGTTCGCTACTACAGTAAAAGCGTTTAACTAGTTCCAAAATGGCACAAAAACCGCAAAAAAACGGTGCAAGCATCGAGCCAAATACGTCTTATACGATCGGACGTGACATAGACTCTACCATCGTGGATTCTTTCGTACATCAGGATTCCGAAGAAGCATTACTCGATGATGAGGATAATGAGCAGGAATGTTCTCAGGTAACAGTTATTATTTAATTCATTAATGTGACATTATTCTAATGTCTTACGGTTTAAATCATATTTTAAATAATTCTAAATAGTTGCATTATTATTTCGAAAATATTGATAATTAGGAAGTCTTTAAGAATCAATTTCAAAACTTGAGGCAGGATGGATTCGTGTTTCTGGCATAGTAGTAACTGTCATCAGCACACCCCCCTCATTTCCTTATAGACGAATCACTTCACCGAATTTTGAGTTCGGCGTTCTTTGCCTTTGCGCTATTGCGCTATGCCTTTGTCTTATAAATCCTTAGAATCTTCCTTAAAAATTCAGACAGAGGCATAGCGCAATGATAGAACGCCGTACTCATAATTCGGTGTAGTGATATCTTACGTCTATAAGAAAATGAGAAGGCGTTGACGACAGCTACACTGTGCCAGAAAAACGTGTCCACCTTGCCTCAATTTTTGAAATTGATTCTTAAGGACTTTCTAATCATCAATATTTTTGAAGTAATAACGCACCTATTTATTTAAAATTAGGTCTTACTGCTAGAAGTTAGTACTACTTACATTCTTCATTTAAATTATATGTTTCCCTGCCTAGTTGTGGTTTGGAGTAGATGTGATTCGCAATTAAATGAAATGAAAAAGATAAAACGCTTTTAACACGATATCACTCAGTAAAAATGCTTATTACCATAATTGTAATGTATAAACATTTGTTATAAAACATTATACTTTAATAAATGTTCATATAATAAATGGATACTTTAACTTAGAACGTATTGATGGATAACTTAAGTCTAGCAATAAAGACCGCGATTGCTAGACTTAAGTTATCCAAATTGTGTCAAGTACTTGGGCATTGCACTATGGAAACTTAAACACTGCTTTCACCTAGCCAACAATTATATTATAGCATTAGTACTTGTTCTTAAAATCTTCCTTTTGTTCATGGTCCTTCGAACCGGATGACCATTATTAAATAAATATACCTGCAATACGTTCTATAGTAAATTATCCATTTATTATATAAAATATCAATCTCGTATATCAAACTAGTTCTTATCCAATTATAATAAACAAATTAATAATTTGTGTATCTATTGAATTGTATAATAAATATAATCAAATTGTATAATAAATGTAATGCAACGTAATGTGATATTTGTTTTGATAGTAAAACATATACATATGAATGCAATCAACATATCTATAATAGTTTGCTTGCTTTAGGAATTATTTTTTAATTGTTTGTAAAGGGGTCAATGTTAATTTGATAGGAATTTTTAAATAATTATGCAAATAATCTATGTAAATATACGCCCTGCATCTTAAATAATCATTAATAAAATAATATCATTGTTATTATTAGAGGGTAGCTTTATTTATTGGGTAAAATTTAAATAATTATAATCTGTGAAATTATTAATTTGATAATGTATGAAATAATATCAATCTTGAAATATCAAATACATTTTAAATCTAATAAAACATTGTATTAAATGTTGCTTAAAGATATCATGGAATATAGAAGCCATGGTTACCATCGTCGGGGTACCCCTGTTAGCATAGATACAAAACATATGCATTAAAATGATATAATGCATTAAAGTGAATATAATGATAATGTGATATACGCACGTACATCTCTTGTGTTTATCTTCATAATCTTTGTCTTTGAGGAGTTTACTTTCAGACCCATCATCTTGGCCTTGAACTCGAGGTCTTGGAGTTTCTTTTCCAAATTAAGATGGTTCTGTGAGAGTAGGCAGATATCATCTGCAAAATCTAGATCCTCCAATTATTCAGTCAGCATCCACTCTTTTTTATTCCATCTGCGATTTTCCTCATCATTTCATCCAGAACTGCTGACTTGACTGCGAAGGGTTCCGTGATTTTTCCCTTGCGGATGAGACGGCACGTATATTTGTTGTATGTTTTTTTAATTACTTTTTTATCTTTTGCTGTATTTTTGCAAGGTTTTCTATATTCTGACCCTTGTAAGAGAATCGAAGGCTTTTTCAAAATCTGCAAACAGAAGATGAAAGCTAATGAAAAATTAATTTGGCTCTTCGATAATAATATGAAGCGTGTTAATTTGGTCGGTTTAAGAACGATGACTTCTAAACCTTGCTTGCTCTTTCCGTACATATTTTCCTTATTATCATCATGTTCATCATGACTACGGTATACTTATTCTCGAAGACCTGGAATAGTCTCTTCTTTTTCCTTCGCTAATAGCGAGATTGAGAATATTCTTACAAATATTTATATACATTTTGATGGCGCCGTTTTATATGGTTTTGCGGCTTGTAGCAGAGGTGGTTTTTGTACCCTGTTCAATGCATCTTTTTTCTTGCTATTGTACACGTCCACTCTGGAACTGCAAATAGCAGGATGGAGTTTATAGCTTTCTCTTACTTGAGTACGGAAGTCCCATCTCACGAGAGTACCACTGCTCTACTCCACGTCTTTGCGGTCACGTTTTCTATATCAATCAATCTTCCCAGACCAGCTATTAGCGAAGGAAAGAAAAGAGAGGTTAACTCAGATCTTTGAAAATGGGTAAATCGTAGTGCTGATAAACTAAGCTATCAACTGACGCCAGATATGGAGGTTTTGTGTCATGCTAAAATTGAATTGATAAAATCGCGTCACCAACCTATGAGTAGGGAGTTTATGACATTGCATTGTAATGTTCTCTTACTTCAGTTCGGTCCTATCATGTTGGCATATTTTTCAAGAATACCGCTGCTCTATTCCACACCTTTGCGTCCAGATGTTTTATATCAATTCATTAGAAAAACCTTTATAAAGAAAACAAAAAAAAACAAAACCAATCCTAACTCCTCTTTTTCCTCTTCTAGAAGGAACAATAAATCTGTCCTTTAATTTTATTTCATCCCCTCAATCCCTTTCCCCCTTCTTTCTCTTCTTGATAATTTTTTCCATTACCAATATATCTATTATTCCTCCTCCCATTCCCGTATATTCATTCACCCACCTTTCATCATCTATCCCACATATTTTTTCACCTGAAACTTTGTAACCTGAAACAAGTAATTCTGATTTTTTTGGGTAGGAATAGCTAGACCTCTTTCCAAATCGTTCTAGTGGGTTTGAGAGTACTTTCAGGTTAAGTAGCAGCACTTTTTATCAGTTCCTGGAATGAGCTTGAACTACCAGAATGCAGAGCCTTATACAAAATAATGAATGTGACTCCAATAAATTTACTCATAAAAAACCACATCTCTCACGTATTAATTAATTGATTTAATTTCAGGTAGTACCAACTGATACAATGCAATCACGTACATCTTTAAATAATGTACAAATTAAGTCCGTACCTCAAGGAACTTACGTCCATCAGGACTCTGAAGAAGCTCTTCTTGATAATGACGCAGATGATGATGATGATGATGATGATGATGATGATGAAGAAGAAGATCTATCAACAAAAAGTGCAACATTAGTTCAACTTTTCCCGAAAGTGCAAAACTTTAAAAAACGTCAACGCGAACGCGACAAAACAATTTCCCCAAATGGTTTCTCGCCGCCGCAACAAGTGAAAGTGAGTTCCGCGTTTCCCAAGCGACCAGTATCTTATCCATGCGGACCAGAAACAGAAACAGGTATTTTCTTACCATCGTCGCAGAAAGCAGGCGTCGCGATACCCGTGTGTTCCGATCCAGTAATAACAGTTTCGGCGGAACTCAGTGGTGGGCGTGTTGGTACATCGATAACGTCACGTGCAAAAGTTGAGGTTAAACCATTTACAAAAGATTCGCTTGATCGATTAGAAAAGAAAACGGTGCAATTGATAAAGGAATACGGATTTCAGCCGAGGCGAAAATTAAGTGTGCAAGATGGGGCACGATTGCCAGCGAAATTTGAACCATTTCCAAAGAAATTATATGGAAGGCCATTGGAGGAGATTGATAATTTTATCTATGATGAGGTAGGAATTATTTATTGATTATTTTATTACATGATATTAAATTCCATCTTCGCACGCTATTGTGTAGGGTTAGGGTAGTTTGGCAGTTTACGGCAAAAAGTTTAGAGTAATCTATTAATTTTCTGCAGATTATTTTAATTTATATACATGTTTTCTATGTTAGAAAAATATGCTGGCTGTTATTCCATATTGTTTAAACATTTTCATCGCTCAACGTATGCCGCGCGTATGTCACTAGAAAACCTGTTGAAATTAAAAACTTGTACTTTTATATGACTCGTATTCTTTATCACTCCAGTATTTATACGGCTAAGGTTACTTCACCTATTGGAATTTGTTTTACAGTTTTTTATGTTCAACTAGTTTTTGTTTAACAATGTTAAAGAATGTTTTGATATATTTTTTTTAAAACGTAGATCCGTTACAAAGAAAATAAACCGTAAAGTTTATTTAAAAATAACACCCTGTATATAAATGAATTTTTTGTCTAAGAAAAAAGTTTTTTAAATGTAATTAGCAAGAAACAAAGCTTGTTTACATGTTTTATCAATTTCAGCGTATGAGATATTGCTGAAGGATTTATAAACATGGCAACGCTGTGTTATATTAAAGTTGTTCCAATAGGACTGGCTCCATTAGATAGATCAGTGTTTCTCACACTTTTTGATCCACGAAGGGGGTCGCGGGCTTTGCGCTTAAACATTTCTTATATTTCTAATATTACTACTCGAATTACTAGAAAGTATATACTTTAAATTCAAGAAATAAATATAAGTATATACTTTAAATTCACAGAAACGATAATGTACTTTTTTAGTAAAATTATTTCATTTGTAATAAAATAAATATGTTGTATGTGATCTTCGTTGAAATATAATATATAACAATTGGAATCACTACCTATTGGACTGTATTTAATTAATTATTAATATGAGTAAGGCACTTACAGTGATGTTTCCTTCTGGTATACGTTTTCTGCTGATATATTATAGATAGGATACAGAGCGTAAGGAGAAAAGGATGTTTCCAGTTTGTGCAATGTCGAAATAGAGAAGCACTAGCACTTCACTTCTATTCTAATTACAAGACTATTTTTATTTCTATGAGAGAGCCATGTAACTATAAGATATTTTTTCTAGGTACTATGGCACGAAACTAAGTGCCTGCTGAATACGTGCACATCTAACTAATGCGAGTCTCTCGCGAAATTTCATATTTTATGGATTGTAATTATTTAAACTTAATTGTCAAGATCCCATAAATAAAATTCCTCTAACGCAAACAAAAGTATTACATATGTTTTAAAAAAGAACATGATGTAACTGATAATGTATA
>WYDF02017877.1:13763-26717 GCA_009867245.2 Adranes taylori
TAGCCAACAAGTACTAAAATTATAACATACTTGTTCAGTGCCAATGAATTTTTTGCAGTGCTCCAGAATGTTCACAAACTCTATGTAACATATACTTATTTAAATGCAAGTACGTATCCACCTTTAGTTTCAGAGGTACTTTTATTTTTAAATTTAGTTACATTTGAACTCCCCACATAAATCTAATTACTTTTGAAACACTAACTAGTGTTAAAAAATAATATTAAATATCTGCTGTCAATTCATGGAGAACGTCCTAAATCTCCTTTTCTTGGGCAACCATTATGTCGAATGATTGTTTTTAGATGACGTTGCAGGTTCCGCTTTTAGCGTAGAACCCGCCTTTTTGCGCTTCACGATTGGCAGCTTAAAATTGGGAACATGCTGCCGCGTTGGATTACTCACAATAGTCGCATACTCTCCCAACAATGCGATGGAAGGTATTACGTTTGGCTTTACACCATGATTTACCATTAGGCATGAGGGTAGTTCCAGAAAAAAAAACCACAGTACAAAAATAGTTGTCTCTAGTACAAAAAATAAACTAAACTAGAACAAATAAATGAGAGGACGAAACATATGTAATTATTTTATTTGTAATCTTTCTAAACAGAATCCGTAGTAAATTTACAAAAAAAAAATAATGGCTATCAATTTTTCTACGACCCCTCAAAAAACTTTAAAAAACCTAAAAAACAACCCACACTTTCAGAATTACTGAGGTAGATATTGTAATATACTATAAATTTTCGTAGCTTCGCCGTCTGATAATTATTGAATAGTGAGACAAATTAAAAACGGTGCATTTTGGCTAATTAGATTTTTGGGAAAAATATATGACTTGGACAAGGTAGCCTCATTTGAAAGGGAATTTTAACCCTTAGTGTTCCAAGAAGTTAAAAAATTGCAGAACATAATATGTATTTTATATTTAAGGGTTAATGTGACATGATAGCAACATGTATAGCTAAATTTTATTTTACATTATTTTTGGAACCATTTCGAGGGGGGGGGGGTGATGGACTTATAAGTACCATTGGGAATATGAATTAAGGATAAAAACATTTTATGAAATATGAAAAAAAGATTTACATTAGATGGAGATATCGTGATAAAACGCAAAACAATTTTTTTTCTGATTTATGTACAAAAATATTCCGAAAGATGAACACTTGGCATGCGGTTTTGATTGTATTCCCTGGGCCGAGCAATACTCACATCGTCTTCGTTCATTTGTAATTACTGCCCAGTGGTTACACCGATTGCCAAGTCATATATGGTTTTATACACTGTAGCTGTATTTTTGGGGCAAGTGTTTTTTTTTTCTTGCTTACTGAACGCCTATTCTGTGTGATCTGGTGTGACTATTTATTCAATAGACCTTGAGCCACACGACTGTGAAAATCGCGCAATGACATGTTCTCTTCGCCTGTTACTTGTTTATAAATGACGTAACTATTTACGAATGATATATCAAGCAGTTCCCGGAAAAGTCGTTGCCAGCATGTTCTAGAGCGCCTATCCACACATATTCTTAACGTAAGAGGTTTGCATTGCTACACTACCCATGTGACTGTTATAATCTGGAACTATTGCAGGACGGAGAAGTTCCAGATTTGTTCCATCTTTTGCCTTCCTCCTGACGTTAGACATCTCAGTTCCATGAAAATTAGATGCAAGGCGTACAACTTTGTACGCCTTGTACACTGCATTTATACACTGCTAATTCTGAAGTCCAAGTTTACTCTTTTAACTGACAGCCGTTTGTAACTGAGTATGTGTTTTTCGAATACAACGCCTCCCACTTCTCATAGTGCGGCGAGCTAATATGTTTTCGGCTTTCAGTTTCTCTAGTGAGGAAATAGTATAAAAGTAATTATCAAAATATAATTTTCGATTTTCACCCCAATAATGTTCACTCCGCTCTTAAATAGATATGTGCGTAGTTATTTCGAAAATATTGATGATTAGGACATTAGTTTCAAAAATTGGGGCAGGGTGGAGACGTGTTTCTGGCATAGTTGTAGTTGTCGTCAGCACCCTCTCATTTCTTTATACGCGCAAGATATAACTACAATGAATTATGAGTTCGGCGTTCTATCATGCCCTATGCCTCTGTCTTAAATCAATTTTTAACATCTTCCTTATAAATAACAAGTGTATGCAAATTTGCATATATTAAACGTTATATATTGATTTATTAGTTGTGTAATGCATTTGTTATAATGCATTTTATTAGCTGTATATGATGCATTTGGACTAAATAGCACCATTACAAATTCAGATGAACTATTAAAATGTTTTATCTAACCAATGAAGAACAAGGGACTGTAACAATCAAAGTTCGTCTCGGATACCACTTCCACTGGGGTTTTTTTTCTGAGAACCACCGGACTACTCTCAAAGATGGCCAAAGTTGTCTTTACAGTGATCTTACTGCTGACCGCTGACCAATGTCAATGAGACACCTGTATATACCACTTACATAATATGATGAATGGGCAGATGAATAAATTCTATAAATTCTTATTTTGGTTTCATTTGATTTAAGCTCTATTGCATATTATGAAATTTTCAAAAGTTAGTTGGACGCTTATGTATTTAGTATAATCTAAATAATAATTCTTTTATAAAAATAATGTTGCCTGAAATTTATTACAATTGGCTAGGTTATAAAGTGTCAAAAACATTCTTTGCATTTCATGAAAGTCCTTTTCTATAATAATAAAATATTTATATGCAAATTTGGTGCTTTTGAGGACTTTGTAATGACAGACTGGGGTTTGGAATGCTTTCCATATATTGGGCTATATAGAATTATATGTATACGTATAATGTGAGCGCATAAAATGTTTTACGAAAAGCGTTAGCAAGTCGCGTTCCGGAGTGTCGCCGCTGCGGCAAAGCGCAAACAATAGAAATAAAAGCGAGACCGGAGCTACGTATAAACTTGCCAAAACATAATGGAAAATGTAAATATGCCCACTGGCTGTGTACAAGGATTTTCTCTCAACAGGTTGTGGAATTTGTACTTAATCTATATACAGGAAGTTTATTTTAAAATGTATAACTTATTATACATTATTTTTATGTCAGCGTATTGAAGACCTTTTCATATTATGAAGACTTTTAGCTTTCGTGACATTCTTTTAACCCTTTCAAGCCTGATTGTTTTTCTTATTAGTTTCGACTTTTTTATGCCAGACGATAGAAGAAAGATGTATATAATACGATTTCATTGTTTATTTATTATTTTTATTTTTTGCTTAGCAAGAATAAGGTAGGACACTATTGTCCAAGTAAGCTTTAGTCTAGGACTAAAATATCCCAATTGTCTTCAAGGTAGGAATAAACAATAATGTGATCATAAACATTTTGTTATTATTATGGCATTTAGAACTAAATTAATTATGGGAAATAGCAAAACAATCTTTACATAATGGATGTTTACAGCCTAAGCAAACTGTTTTAATTCTTCTCTCTTTACCAAATTCCGCGCATCTCCGGAATAGTCTTCTTATTGCAGATTACGTGGGTAAGTGATTGCCAACATTTTAAATTCTCTTTGATACATTTGATCTTCTTCCCGATTCTATGGCAATTCTTCTATTGAAATTAACATGTTCCCGTCCATATTCGATTAATTGCTCCGCAAGAGGGACCAGAACTGGTATAAATGGTAGTTTTTTCTTTATAACCTCTTGATACACAATCCAAGCATTTGCTGCAGATACTAATAACAATTTGAAAAAGACTTGTTTTTCGACCATTTTTCAGATTTGCGTCGTTGCCATATAGGGAAACAATTTGATCCAACAGATTTACTCCACCCATGTAGTAATGCTCTAATATTATAATATGGGAGCATTTCTGGACATGGAAATTCAGCTATTGTACCATCTTTCAACGTACGCTTGACAGTAACAAGAGAATTCGTGTGACAATTACTCCAACGATTTTTCATAAATGTTTCGATAACCGCAAACGGAATATCCTTCATCAACTGTACATACGTAAAAATCATTTGAAGCAAATGGAAACATTTTCTTTGGATATTGTACTTATTAGTTTATTCACAACTCTCTCGTCTAACATTCATTCGACAGCTTCATCCTCTTTTCTGCAATAAATGTTGAAATCGTAGACATACCCTGCTTTTGAATCGCACTGTTGCTATATCTTTATCCCTCATTTTATTGAGTTTTGTGGATGATATTGTTTTAGGCTAGTTCTGCGCTTGAATTTTGCCATGGATTCATCAATGGAGTGAAATGGGATTAGAGTTCTAGGTTTTTGAAAACTCTGTCTCAGGTATCACTGAACTTCTTCCATGTACTACATTTTGGGGGCATCTTGTGGCTTTTCCTGGTGATTGTACACATTTTTGCTGTTAGGAACTTGAATCTGTCTCTAGATATGGACTTTTTTATCATGGAATTACCCATCGACTCCATGTTTTTTCCAATAACATGGTACACTGGGCAATCTATTATAGCACATTATTAGGCAAGAACCAATAACTATATACATTTCAGTCGAATCTGTAAGTTGAAATGTCTTCTTTTTTGTTTGTATTTTGCTTCTTTTTCAAGAATATCTAATCCTCATTTGTACATGCGAGATGTATATAAATAAACGTTTTGGAAATAATTTGAAAAAAGTATCTAACTCACATGAACCCCTTTTTAGATCAGCCATAATATCAGATTGCTTATCTTCGGGAATATCAAACATGGGACGAAAATTGTTGTCGATTTCATGCCAAGTAATGGTATTTTCCATTATCGTCTTCTTGGGTTTGGCATTCTTTAAATTTCCATCATCCGCTCCAACTGGATTGGGATCCAATATATTTTGTTCTTCTTCTTCAACTATGGATGTTCGAGGAATATTGAAATACAAATCAGATTCTGATTCAATAAGTTCTCGCGCAGTAGATTCATCAGCACTTGGAACATATTCAGACGTCGAATCATCAAAATCAGACACTTCAGACGAAGGTTCTTCGTAATGGCTTTCGACATGGCTTCTATTTTGTGCTAATTCAAGAAATTCTTTCTCGGAAAAACTCTTCGCTTCATCCAAAATGAGAAGTATTAGAACCTATTGGGACAACTGCGTACCATATGGAAGCCTGTTGGGACATATACGCCCCACTTAAATATTTTTCCCGTCCCACTTGCAGAAATATTAAATTAAACCACGTACACTACTTTATCCAATTGTACATACCTTGCAGATGATGTAATAATGATTAAAAATAATGATGTAATTACAAAATATTTATTATGAGCGCACGTGTTACACACGGGCAAAACTCAAATTTTGAGGTTATATTTACATTTTTCAATGAAAATTTGTATTAAATATGTAAAAGACTATTTGCGATATAAGTACGGATTAAATCGGGAGAAGTAGGTCCCTCCTTGGTCAATAGAGCTGTGGGACATATGTGTCCCGACAGACCCGAAAGGGTTAAAAATTGTTAGATGCTTATCGAATCTTTTATTAAAAATTTAAAAAATCGATATTATTTGAAGAAAATTGGAAACATCAAATATTTAGAGCAAGGGAACACATATAGTTATAGTGTTAGCATAAGTTCATTTTGAAATCTTGAGTAGTTTTATCCATCGCGAGTAGTTTTTCCAGCGCAGGAGCGTACAGTGAACTTACGAACTTTTTGTACATATTATTAAAAAATGCGCTATTAAAGACGTATGATGATAGAATGATAAAAATAACTTCAACATTCAATAACTTCAATACAGAGTGAGAATGAGTTGTGGAAATATCTGAAGGAAAGTGTCATCGGGATAGGAAGCGAGAAATGTTTGATAGAGCTGAGAGAATCGGAAAAAATGTAAGAGAAAAGTGAGTGATGGAATTAATGAGACAACAAATATAATGCAAAATGAGGAAGGGAATTTGAAGGTTATAAAGGTAGAAGAAGCAACGCAAGAAATATTGAGCATAAAACAAGTACACTAGGGCCTGACATGTTGACGATTTAAATATGGGTGGGTGTTTAAATGAGAGTGGGTACAAATGTGTAAATAAAGTTTGGCACGGAAAGGAAATAATACCTGAAGAATGGAAATGGGGGAAATTATCCCGGAGTATAAACGAGGTGATAGGAAGTAAGAGTATGTGGACAAAAAATCCGCGAAAATTTTTATTTATACTTTCTCAAGTGTGCTGTGACCAATTGACAAATGCTCTTATTATGTTGTTTGACAGTTGTCAAAGCAGATATAAACGTATTCGTGGGTACTCATCTCTTCAAGTTTTAATAATGAGATTGTTGGAAGAAAATCAGCATCGTGTCGTAATTGTCGAATTTTATGCCAAATATCAACATCTGAAGAAATATTTTACTGTGAACCACTTTTATGCTATGGGTATTCCGAAACGAACAACCTACTATATTTGCCAACGCATAGAGTCTGGAAAAAGCATTATCAGAAAGTCTGGATCTAGAGCAAAGAAACTGCCAAAAAAGAAAAGACAGTCTGTAGTTGAGGATGCTCCCCAGGAAAGCAAGTCGAAAATATAAAATCGACAAAAAATACGCGAGTGATATTCTTAAAAAAGAACGTCCACCAAAATACACAGAAAACCAACAAAACGAGGAAAAATATAAACTGAGACAACATCGTGAGAACGAATTTTCACCTTCAAATGGTCTGGAAATTATTGTTGATGATGAATCATTTTTTACGCTAGATGGTAGTGATCCTGCAAACAATCGGTATTATTATTGTCAGAAAAATAGAGACGTTGAGCCCCAAGTGTATTTTAAGCGACATCAAAAATTTGTATCAAAAGTGTTGATCTGGATTGCAATGTCTTTTGGATTGCAATTCATAGGCTGACCTATCTGGAAACGCCGTTAATGCAGAAATTTATGAAAAATATTGCATCAGGTCTCGTTAAACAAGATTTATAAATAAAAAGCATTCAGATGGTCATTTTATATTCTGGCTTGACATGGCCACTTCTCATTACGCTGGTAACGTCATAGCAGCAGATAACGAGCAGCAAATCAATTAAATTGAAAATTCCCTAAATGTTCCTAACTTAGACCTATTGAACGTTTTTGGAGACATTTAAAGCGAGAGGTCTATAGGTGCTGTTGGGAAGCCTCTTCAACAGAAGAATTAAAAGCGAGAATCAGACAGAAGTTGCGGCAGATCTCATCTAATATGATGAAGCATGTGAAGACCAAAGTTCGTCAAGCCAGCCAACAGGTGCTGATTATTAATCTGGAGTCAATATAACTGACGTTTGAAAGTATGTTCGGAATAGCATTTACTTATTAAAATAGTATAGCATTTAAGTTATTAAAATTTGTTATCCAAAATGTGCGGATTTTTTGTCTCCATACCCTTATGTAGAAAGTTATAGGGGAGTGACAGTTACGGATGGAATGTATTGGTTGTCTGCGAAAATATTGAATAGAAATTGGAAAAAGGAGACGATGACGAATGGAATACTAACAAAAATACAAACAAAGTTTGTTAGGCATAGGGGAACCATAGACAACATAGTAACGTTAAATTATATAATACAGCAAGAAATAGGTTAAAAAAGAAAGCTATATTTATTGTTTATGGATCTGAAGTCCACATTTGACAAGCTAATAAGAGAGTGATTATGGATGAAGATGGAGGAAGTTGGTATATCAGAGAGAATGAAGAGGATGATAAGAGGAATGTATAACAGAACGAAAGTAAGAGCGAGAGTAGAAGAAAATGATTTTTATAAAGTCATTAGTGGTGTAAGGCAAGGTTGTATGATCCGACAGCGTCGGATCATTCTTCATCATGACAATGCGAGTGCCCACACTGTTTGACAAACATTTGAGTTTTTGGAGCAACAAAACATCGAATTGCTTGATCATCCTCCGTACAGCCCTGACGTAACTACCAATGCTTTTTGTACATTTAACTGAGTGGTCAACGACTTCATTCACCTGATGATGCGTCTATTTCGACCTTACTCATTGAAGAGGGGAATAAGTTCTTTAAAAATTGGTTTGAATTGTTGATGCAAAATTTGAATAATAATAACGGAATTAAATTTAAATGATTGCTTTTTCTTAAAGCTATATGAAAAATTAAAAAGATATTCCTCGTACTATACTACTTTTTTTCTGCATAATATGATTTTATTAATGGAAAAGGGAATTTAATTAAATGATATTTAAATATAATTAATTGCCTTCTCGATTTAAATTTTTATAATCCCCTGTAGATTCCTAACTAGAGCATTGAGCAGAAAATTCTGTCGGAAAAACGGAACTACCGTCATAACATATCTATCGCTTAGCGGGTACAGTTGGGGAAATTACTTGCTATCTCTCCCTCGTTTGGATGTAAACCACGAACGGATGCAATCATCCGATAGCATTAAACCTGCCAATAGAATTGTCTCAGTCTTTCGGATTTAACTTGTCGGATTATACATATTGATTAAATTAATTCATTAGTGGGACGGCACAGATGTTTCAAAAGGAAATTGCTATAAAAAGTGTAAATGTTTAATCATGAAAGTTTAAAAGTATGCCAAAAATATTATTAATTGTATGCTAAGGAAATTTATTATCTTATCTTCTTCATAATTGTTAGAAAAAGATGTACGAGGTTAATACGTAGATGGCTTCAGAATCTAATGCAATCTTTTTACATAATAATTGTCTAAGATTCGTAATTTCATTAGATGTCTTAGTTTCCATTTAATTAAATTGGATTAATTATCCATAAAGTGAGTTGGGTTTCGTCCAACGCCAAAGTACTAAACGAAATTGACCACCTTGCTATCAGCAGCTCCCACTTTGCACCAAAAGTGGAGAAGCTCACTTTTGGATGCTAGAAATAGAAGAGAGGAAGACGTGGGATGCGAACATCACCTAATGACAGTAACCATGAGAATCAGAATTGTAAGTTCCAAGAGGAGAGAACGAAAAGGATAGTGAAGGTTTAAGCTTAGCAAAACTTAGCAGAAGCACAGAAATTTTTAATTTCAGATTCCTAGCACTACAAAGAGAAAACGAGGAACACCCAGATGTAGAAGATCGATGGCACCAATTCAAGCAAGCAATGAGGGAGATATGTGCTTCAGTGCTAGGATACAGAAAAAAAAAGAACGCAAATCCTGGATGTTTGAAACAACATGGAATATTATAGGATGAAGAACACAGCTAAGATGAGAATACAGCAGGGACACGAAACATCAGCCACAACTGCACAGGAGACTACAGCAAAGGGAGACTACACATTATTTAACAGGTCAATCGAACTGCAAGGAGAGATACGAGAAAACTAGTGGGAGAGATGGTTGAAAATGCGGAAGAAGCTGCAAGGCAAAGAAACAGCAACGAACTGTACAGGATCACCAAACAACTGTCTAAAAAAAGTTAAACCACAGGAAACCAATAAGAGATACACAAGAGAAGAACCTTTTAATAAACGCCACACAGTAGCTCAAACGATGGGGTGAATTCTTCATGGAATTACTGAACCAATCCACTGCAGTGAACCACAAGCAACAGAAAGAAAACCAAATCAACACAAGCGCTAAGAAATTACCAGCGTTAAGAAATTACGGAGTCCAAGAAAAAATAGTGCGCCTAATTAAGGCAATATATAGTGGATACAAGGGACAAGTATATTACGAGGGATAACTTTCTCATGCATTTCATATAAAAACTGGAGAAAAGCAATATGTTTGCTATCGCTAATTCTGTTCATTCTAGCGCTGGACCAAATAATGTGGAAAGTACTGGCCGACGGAGCTAAGGGAATCCATAGGGGACTCACCGAGAGATTAGAAGATTTGGACTTTGTAGATTTAATGCTGAGCACCCAAAAATCCAATTTACCATGGAAGTAGAGAACGACCATCAACAACCTTTTTTAGATGTATAATTTCACACTGTTTATAGAAAAAAAAACGCATACAAACCGCTACCTACACGCTACTTCGCACCACCATCCAGGAGTGAAGAATTCCATGATAAAAACTTTAATTCATCGGTCAAGATTACTTACCGACAATGAAGGAATAGACTCTGAAGTCGCAATATTGCGAGGCGCATTTTTTGAGAACGGCTATACTAATATCCAAATAAACAAGCGCGAAAATCTACTCGCGAAACAAAAAATACAACGTCCGGAACCATCACCATCTGAACCAATTGCCATTGCAACTCTTCCATATATAAAAGGAACCAGCGACAAAATATGGTAGATCCTAAAGAAAAACTGCATCAAAACAGTATTTAACACACATCAAAAAATCAGTAGTATATTATCCAAATCAAAATACAAAATTTCACTAGAAAACCAAGGACTGTACGAAGTACCATGGAATGAATGCGATTTGGTACTATGTCGGTCAAACAAACAGAAAAATATCAGCCAGAATAGCTGAACACACAAACAACGTCAGAAAGAACCTCAACACGTCCGCTCTTGTCCAGCATAACTCCGTAACCGGTCATAGAATAGCTTTTGAAAACTCTAGAACAATAGCCACTGAAACCCACTATAGCAAAAGGATTACTAGAGAAGCCATAGACATTGAAAAACGACTGAATTCACCAGACGACAACGAAAACATTTCTAGCACTTGGAAACTTGTATTACATCCATACCGTGAAAATAAACAACAAATAATTCACATCAGCAAAAAAGCAGACAAAAATGCATATACGGTACGAGCATCATCAGCATCCACTCAACCACCCAGTGTACGACCACCATCAACAACATATGAACACAACAACATGCGTCACCGTACCAGCTGCGGCAAGCTGAGTGAGGAAGGAGAATAACAAGATCGTGTGCTAAGTGCATCGCACAATAAGTTTTCAGACTTTCTCTAAACCTGGGCAATGCCAACATTTGGCGAAATGTAGGGACACTGAAATACCTACCACACGAGATACAACCCTGAAGATAAACAACTACTCACATATATATATATATATATATATATATATATATATATATATATTCTCATATTATGAACAAAATTGTTAAAAGTTATTTTCCGAGTTTTCCGCATCGATCAATTTTTTCCTCCTTTATTACGTCTGAAGCTAATGACGAGAAAAATGAAACTAATTAGGACAGTTAATGAATGCATAATCTTTTAACAATTACCGTTATTAAATTGAGCATAAAATTCGGGCAATTTAGTCGTTAAAATATTGCATTCGGAAAACCATAAACCATGTGACATACACAACGTATACCAGGATCGTTTTATGTGCGTGCTAGATAAATAAGAAAAAATGTGTTGGACAAAAAATATTTGATTATATAATACTCGTTAATTTCAAGGGGACTGGATTTTGTAATCGTTTTATTAAATTTTTTTTTTTTTTAGAAAATAAAGATTTATTTAAAGCAATTCAATTTCATTATTTTGCATAAAATTTAAAGGTATTTTTAAGAACGTGTAGAATGTTTTCGTATTTAATCAGCGCATGAATTAAATAAAATATACTAATATTCTGACACGCACTAAAGAATGAGCAAAAGCAATCTACATTTCATCATATTACTAGTACGCAATTCTTGATGCAAACCTTGATGCAATTCCTAAATAAAAAATGTATTTTGCTTTAATCGAAAAAATAATGAAAACAAACAACATTGCACAATAAGTGTGCTAAGACTTTTGGGGATTATTATCATTCATTACGGTTTTAGTTTTTGCGAGAGTAAGATCAATTTAAAGTTTAATATAGAATACTAGTTAATTTCTTCAGTTAGTTGGAATATAGAAATAAAAAATAAATATATAGAAATTAAAATATTATAACAATAATAATATGAAAATTTGTTCGTCTAATCCATATATTTATTTAATTAAATGCTGATGTAAAAAATCTTCTCAAACATTTTCGGCTGTATAGCCAGCATCAGGAAAAATAAAACTTGGGTAAAAATGGTCCGAAATTTGGACAACCATAAAAACTATGATCCAAAAGGGCCCACATGTAAGAGTACATGGAAAGTCGTGGAATGGACATATGGTATACTATTGAAAATAGTTTTTCAAATCGGTTCTACAGAGTGCTAAACGGAACGTGTAGGACTTTTATTTTTGAGTTTTGAATTTTTTGTAATGTTTTAAAATTTTCATTTCACGGAAAAGAAAGGTTAATTTTAGTATAATTTTCATGTGACATTTTTAGACAGTTATATTCATAGCTCTTGAAGCAGGAGAGATAGCACCGTGGTATTTGGATATGTTATGCAAGACATCATATACTTTCGACTACGCGTAAATACAGTTTAGTAGATGTTTGTTTCAAAAACGCAGGTCACTAAAATTGTTGGTTTGTGAATCATACGCTAAAGTTGTATTTGACGTGGAAAATATAACAGATGGACACATTTTGTAAATATACAATGGTACAATATTAGTTTCTGACAAAATTTATGCTATACAGAAAGTTCTAAATGGTCTCGGCTGAAAACTGTAAAGGGTTAAATTTTATACTACTATTTTTGAAAAATCTTACGTTTTGCTAATATTTATATAATTTAAACATGGAAAGCATCGTTTTACGCGTTTTTTAAAGAGTAAAAATTGTCCTCTTCTTTTAATTTTACCTTGTTTTCGATAGTCTTTTCATGATAAAACCTTAATTCGGGCCATTTGGAGTCATCTAGATTGGAATGCACACGCAAATCAATTTCCTCAATCTTTTACAAATTGATAAGTTAGTCCAATTTCAGATGCCTGTTGATGACTTGTGTAATCACAAATAGCTTAAAAAAGTCAGGCCGGAATAGATACGTATTTCAAGTATTAGAGTAACTATCATCAGTACTCCCTTTTCAGTAGTCATTCAAAGTCTACGACCTAATAACTACACCACGATCGGATACTTACGCTATTTGAAAATTCGTTTTAAGCATTGCATTTAACAAGCAG
>WYDF02017878.1:0-13330 GCA_009867245.2 Adranes taylori
AATGTATAGATCGTATGGAAATAAAACGTATCTTATCTTATTGCCATAAAGAGAAATCGAGAAGTTTTACGTTATTAAGGATCATATCTTTGGAACCATAAGAGCTGGACTCCTCATATGTGGTATCATTTTAAAGGGCTATCAAAATATATAAAAAGGTACAGGGTAATACTAAAAAGTAAAAAAAAAATATTGCTCTAAATCAGTTAAGTATATTCAGTTGCTCACATTGGCAAAATTGAGATCCCTTAGTGTTAGATATGTTCCCCAATTTTCATTTTTCCAGCTTCATGGGAACCGAGATACTTGGGGCAGTACAATTTTTTCAAGGTCAAATTACGCCCAATATTGCGTGTGTGATTTTTTTAACTCGCTTAAACCCTTATATATTAAAGGAACCTTCAATAGAAAATATTTAAAAAATATTACAGCGAAAGTTTTCGCGAAAATGGGCCGCAAAATGTTCAAAAAAACACCCTGTATATATGTTAAATTGTTATTTTAGAAAACATGTTTCAGATAAAATCGAAGGGATTGTAGCTAGCCTATAAAATAAAGTTTATTCGAATGTCTCCATAATTTCTAAAATATATTGAAATGTATTTTTAAACTTTGAACGTGGCAACATCCTGTTCTTTTTTTAATCGACGCATAATAGAAGGAACTATATGTATGCAAAATTTAAGCTCCTTGTTTGAAAACTAGGAACTGATTTCTGTAATGGGGCATTGCCGCCATAGTGAATGTAACCCCCTTAAGCCCCCTCTTTAAATTACCTTTGAAAGGATTGCAGTGATTTGAATACAAGAGGCGTACTGAAGTAAAATAGAAAAAATCTCAAAACATGAATCCTATATCTTTCATATACCTATATGTATTACATACATATGCTATATGAAAGATAAGAAGGCTTTATTACTTTCACCATAGAACATCAACAAATATATGATATGACAAAGTAATTGAAATAGAGAAAATCAGGTATACAAAACAATAAAAATAATACACAACTTGAAAAAATTGAAAATAACTACTGATGTAGACAAGACAACGAATTGTTATTATCACAAATATGACATCAGGCGATAACACAAACAGAATTTTTATCCACAGTAAGAAAATATAAGGCCTACGTAAGAGAAGACCTACCAAATTATTTCAAAAATAATAATAATGAACTTTCAAAATGAAAGTGAAAAGCTATCTAATCTCAAGGGGCCAAGCAAAATTATTTGCAAATTTGCAATATTTTTACTATATAGCCTTTCTCACATTTAACTTGGGCTTAAATTATAAATCTTTTGTTGAGGTTTATATTGTACAAAAAAAACCAAAAAGACTAGTCCAAAAGAAAGACATCTCTAACTACCTTTTAATTTTATTTATTATAATTAATCATAAAATAAATATTATTTGAATACCTACATATTCTGTTGAATTTACGTTTATGGACATTTTTTCCATATTTCCATACTATTCGTACGAAATTCGTTAGAAAAAACAAAATATCTTACAACTGCTAAAAACTGATAAACTCTATACATAAAGATACAGTATAATTGCCCATAAATAACTTTTTGTGGAGACCAAAATTAACGAAACAATTTAAGCAAATGAAAAATTAGCATTTGCAATTTAAGCATTTGCTAAATTGAATAGCAAATGCAAATTAAACAATTTAAGCAAATGAACTTCCCTTATGCGCTCTCACAACTTCCCTCATATTTGCATACCATTCGCCAATATTCGTATGTTCTCTTAGGTCGGTAAACGCAGCACATCCCTCAATACTATTCAATACTCCATACACAGCCAAATCGGCAAGATTTGGTTCGTTGCCGCCAGCAAACGGCGTTCCTTTTTCGCGTATATGTTGCGTCCATTGAACACAGTCCGCATAAAGGGACTCACGAACGTCATCTTTAAGGTTATGCCTAAAGAAGGGATTATAGGTAATATTAAGTGCTTCAGGTTCACGACTCATTTTCATTCAAAGTTCTATGCAACCAACATTCCATCTGTATTTATACAAATTTAAGTTCACTCACCTCTTTTTAAGCCTTTTGCCAATTAATAACATAGCCACTGCACCCACATAAACAATCATATATCTCTCCCATGCAGGGAAGTGTTTTTTCCAATCACCAACATCCGAAAACCATCGAAACGTTTCCAATGATTCGCTCCATGTTCGATAAACGTTGGGTGATAAATCATGAACAAGAACATCGTCCGCCCATTGTCGCCATTTTCTCTCCTCTCTGAAAAAAGTCCAAATAGATCTTTCCAAATTTTACGTGCAGATTTTATTTTCTTTACTTTATTAAGCTAGATTTTAGACGTGAGTAAATAAGAAGAAAAAAGAGTTATTACCGAACCCGTAGCATAACAGAGTCTACGAAAACGACTCCAATTGAGAGACATGAGATGCTGCTAAATTTTCCTCCACTAGAATTGATCATACAAGCATAGCCAGAAGCTGTACTCCATTGAGAGAAAATCTGTAGTAGTTTATTATTCTTTATAACACGTGGGCGTATACAAAACTGAACATGGCAAAGCAAATAAGCAAGATTACAGGGAATGAAATATTAGACATGAAATCGAAATCTTGAGTCTACAATAGGAGTATATATAGAAATTACGGTCATAAACTCAGATTTGTGGAGACCCATAATATGAACATACAATGACATGCATTTTGAAATTTACTTTATAAAAAGTTTTCTATAAATGGAGTTTTTTGGAATAATAAGAATTTGATAGCTTAATAATAACTAATAACAATATCAATCTTTTGTGATAGCTTTAAGAGACTAACAAGTATAGATATAAGTACGTTCCTGTTGTAAGAAAAATATAACTCACATAATGTCTTCGGTGGTTCGACTTTGTTTCACATCATTACCATACATAAGAAAATATTTATTCATAATTTCCATTTTTTCTGCACCATTCTGATCTTGATATTTCAGCGTTGGATAAAATTTTACTATTGATAATAAAGTTTCCTTGTCTTGCATATAAGATGCTAGGGCTGATATAATCATTGTGCTATCCTGTAGAGGCTAAAATATGAAAAACAAGAAAAATCTATTTCTTACTAATAATAAAAATCGTGGACGGAGTACCTTAGCAACTTAACGTTAAATTAACTCAAGACTTGATAAAAGCAACAGTCGATCAGCACACATAGCTGATATCAAGCGACCAAGGTGTTCTTCACATGCTTTTACATTTAATATTTTCCAGTCAACAGTATTTGTTAAGCTCAAATCGTTTCAGCTTACGTTTTTGACTTTAAATATTTGTTATATTCCCATAATTTCTCAGTATATAGTATTGTCAAGTCAATGTTTTTCAATAATTAATCTAAATGAAATGGGTTAAATTTTAAAGTATAACGCTAAGCATAACAAATAATATAAAAAGCAGGACCTTACAAATAAAAAATATAACTAAAATAAGTTATATTATAACATAGTTCACTTGATTAACTATGTGGATTTACTCAAACCCTGTGTCTCATTTAGAGGGATGGAGATTATCGCGTTTAGCACGCTCCTCCAGCACGTAATTTGGATTTTAACAGTTTAAGATAAGTCACTGCTTAAACCATTAATATTGGTCTGACATGCAACTAGTACATGAGAAACGACAGTTTGGGAAAAATGTACCATTTGTTGCTATTATTTAAAACAAAGTATTTATTTATATTAGATGCTAACCACAGCAGCAAGCAGTGGCAACAGAAAATAATAATAAAAAGGTTACCTTCGATTTGTTTTTATGACAAAAAAAACTATGACTTTCTAAGCGCTATACACCTATCAGATTTTATCTTAATTACAGAAAAGATTAATTAATGTGGGGGTGTATGATGTTTAAGTAGCACCGATTCGTGCCAACGCGTACGTGGTTGTGAAGTCAATCGAACCTACCGTCCTTCAAACTAATACGTTACATAATATGAACACCAAAGGGAAATACACTTGAAACGGTTTGTTAAGAGCTTAGAAAGATTTGGAAATTTGAAATTCATAACAGATTGTTGGGAAAGTTGAATTTTTAGCTTAGTGAAAGTTAGTCAAATAGCAATCTGGGGTCGACCAATAAAAATATATCTACAGTTTAAATGACAAGCTTAATACCACGTATCCTCCATTTATAATAAATCTCAAAGCTTTAGATCTTATTTTATTACTTATTGACCTAAGATAAATTATCCACTTACTTGATACCCATCTTCAGATTTATTGAGTAAAAGTGGAACCTTTTTATATGGTGACCATTTAAGTGCTTGCCTTAAAACCGGATCCACTTCAATAATATTATAAGAAATTCCATAATAATCTAAAAACGCTCTCACTTTACAGCAAAACGGACACGTTTGATACTGATATAGGGTTAATTTCAGACCAGATACATCAGTTGAAATTTTAATCTACATAAAAAGGTGATCATAGTAATTTAAAAACGTTTAGCAGATCAGAAACTTACAACTTTGGAAGGTTCTAATTTGGGCACACTTTTAATCACCGATAACACCGATTCCTCATTAACTAAGTGAGTTTTCGGTTTATTTAGTTTATGTATGGAAAACCCAGTGCCAACAAGGGCACCAACACTAACTCCAATAACAGCAAATCGAAATAATCCTGGTTTTGTGTCTTTCGTACTGTTAAAACTTTCAGTGGCAATGTTTTTGACTTGTGAAGTTAACAAAACATTGCGGAAGAATTGTATATTTCTAGAAAACATTTTATTATTATCGAACTTTTAACCTGATTTAACCAACAAAGTAACATTTTGCGTAAAGGAACCTATTTTGTCCATTCGGGATATTTTTAAAATAGACTAACCAGAGTTGTCAAGGTGAAGACGTATTCAGATGTATTATCTGATATGTGTGCTATTATGTACACATATATTTAACCTTGAAAATAGGCAGGTAAACTGATATACAATTGTAAACTATAACGGTGATAAACCTAAACTCTTAAATATTCTAAAATTCACTAAAAAATTGAAGTTGAACATTTACAAAAAAATGTAAGCTATTTTTAAAATATATAATTATTTAGTAATAATGTTAAATTTTCTTTCCGTTCTAACTGTTTATATTAAAGTAAATTGAGATTAAAACATTAGCAGTTTAGACATGATTTTAGTTTCTTATAAAGATTTTTCTTAAATTCTAAAGATTAGCTATTGAGATTTTAATTTTTTTTACAAGTGGGAACAAACTATGTAAATAACAGTTCATTCTTGAAATATTTTCACACATTTTTACATAATTTTATGTATGACAAGAAATTATCTGTACATTTATGATCATAAGCCCACATTTTTATTATTGCTATAATATCTTTCAAAATACACATTGAAATATCTTATTCGAGACGATTAAATATTCTACTTGACAACATTGAAATAAAAGATATAATTAATTTAACGGGTTAAAGCTAAAGCAGTTTGCTCCAAACATTATAAAAGTATATGTTTCATTCACAATATGAAATAGTAAAATATTATTTTTTATGTATTCATATGTCAAATGGTAACACCGCGATTACTGTTTAAAATTTTAATTGTTTTGTAAATTTTTTTGATAGAAAAACATGTGAAACAAAATGATATATTACTGTTTGGAAAGCACTGGTTATTCAGCGCAGCCAACATTGTTTGAGCAAATCATATTTTTCTGCTTTCAAATAATTTTTCTCTTTCAAACACTACTTTATTTATAAGATCTAGAAAAACTATTTAAGGAAACTAAGCTATAATAGTTTTTATTGAATTTAAATATTATGTTTACAAATTCAATTTTATATATACATTTGTCACATTGTTGGTACTGCATGGAACTAATTTGATCATTTTGACATTTTACTATCAGCATGCGCCATTTTGTAGTAATGGAAGATGTATAGACGTTAAAATACGATGTACGCGTAATAATAATTTAAGTGTAGTTGTTTGTAGTATAAGAACAATGTTTGTATGCATTCTGTGTTTAAGTAAAACTTCTCAAAAGTTTTATTCCATTGATTCTGGAACACCAACCATTAGAAATATCATAAACGCATATTTGAAAGATTTTGTAAGTATATTTCCAGTGTATGGATGCATATATACCTGATACATTTAACTAAATTGGAAATTAATTCTAGTAGACGCAATATGCAATTGTAATTTTTATTCATTACTAAGGTTGCCATTTTATTATTCTATATTTGTAGACGATGTAATGTGCAATTGTAAATTTTATGCATTACTAAGGTTGCCACTTTCATATATTCTATATATATTGTTGAAATAATGGTTCTTGTTTAGATTTGATTAAAATGACCAATAAAATATATGTAACAGAAGCCTTATCTAGCCGTACCTCAACATAATTTAACCTTATTTAGCCTAAGTTAAAAAATTAATTTGAAAAAATATACATATTAGCTTTGTTTATTTGTATTACTACAAAGAGGAAACTAGTGATGTCACAGAGTAAACTTCAAACTGGTTCTAAACAACGGACCAAATAAACGCATGAGGTTAAAACTTGTAATTTTTTGTTTTCATCGTTTTGCTTGCTTTCAATCAGAGAATAAAAAATAAATGGTATAAGTAGAGTACAAAATATCTTGCTTACTATTACTTCTGATGAGACTGATTATTCGGTAATTAATCTATTTAATGATGATATCAGCGATAGGGATACGAACGAAATAATGGAAAGTATTGAAATGTACATGTTAAAAAACCGCAAACGCTTATGCATAAGCCCTGATTGTGAAAATACAAGTTAATTGTGCTTCTTATTATTTTTATTACTGTATAATACTCCACAAATTCAACAGATTGATAGCAGAACCTATTGTTTTTTGTTGCTCTTTTTAGCCCTATTATTTACTAGGAGTAAGTAGAGTAGTTTAGAACATGTTCTAAGGGTAAACTCTATTACAAACAAACGCAAAGAGAGTAATGAATTGAGACAAATAAACGCCACAGATTTACACTTTTTACTAGGAGTAACTAGAGAAGGACAAATAAACTTGGCTTATATCTTGCACACGCATAGAAGTTTAAGCTTGTCTATACATGCGTACACGAACACTAGAATTCGTTGCCGAATGTTTGTGGACGAACATTCTTAAATCACTTTGTTCTAGATATATTTTACCCGTTGGCAAATCTTGAAAACCCAAACATTCATCAAATTTATTGGTTTTTACAGTGTATAGCTTTGTTTAGTGTCATAGTAAATGATTAAGTTTCGTAATTCTAGAAAGAAAAAATAAATAAATAAAGATCAATATTAATTTTAAACTTTAACAATAGTAATCCACTACTTACTTAAATATTTACTATTTACTTATTTACATTCATTATTTAAAACTCAACAAAATAAACTAAAGCAGCTGACATATTCATGCATGTGTAGACGATACATCAAAAATATTTACAACAAATATTCCTACCCTTTGATTTGTATTCCTTTACCGACACTAAAGCTAACATATTCGCGCTCGGGTTCAATTGGGAGTGCGAGCCCAATACGAATTTGCCTTGCAAATACGAATTGGTGTCCACATATTCAGTATTCGTAAGCCGGTTCCAAATGTGTGTATTTGGCGAACATTCGTCAACTGGGCTCATTTGTGGGAGTCTACTTCGGCGAATTTTCGTTATACGCAATTCTCCAGTCGATAAAATAGTGCGAACCATAGTAAGTATGCATTCGGCATTGCGTATGCAATTAATTGACAATGTGTATTCGGCGAGTATTCGCCAAATGTACACATCGTCCGGGACCGGCAGTGGCCGAACACCAAACATTCGTAGCTGAACACATGTGTGGACCAGGCATAAATTTGAGATTTCCACTGGATTATACTGGTTTTTAGCTCGAAGTGAGATGCAATTAGGTAGTTGATTTTTATGGCTTTTTGATTTTATATATTTTTTTATTTTTATATATCATATGCGTACAAAGTATGTTTATGAAAGATATAGGATTCATGTTTTGAACATTTTTTCTACTTCTTCTTAGTATGTCTCTTGTATTTATAGCATTGCAATTTATTGCTACATTATTCAGATGGGGTCATAAGGAACAATTTACCACAAAAATAAACTTTTCGAAAAAAAATATCGATGTAAAATGTAAGAGCACTGTGCATTTTTCAATGGCTGTGTGTACGTTCGTATGGATGTATGTTCAAGAATTTCTCCTAATCTATTGAACCGACTTTGATGAAATTTGGTAGCCAGCTGCTTGTTCCGCAGAACGGTTTTTTTTTTAAATTTCATTTATAAATCCAATATAGCGGACATGCGCCATAAATTTAATTCAGAAATTCAAATTTAAAACTAGGATACTGAAATTGTGCATACTTGTCCTATGTGTCGAATGAAATTAATACCATGCCTCCAATTGTTACAAAACGCGACTTTGCTACATTCAAAGTTTAACAAACTTTTCGATATATCTCAGGAACTATTAAAATATAGAGAACATTCAAATAAACTTTGCTGTATATGCTACCTAAAGTCCTTTCGATTTTATTTGAAACATTTTTTTCTAAAATCACAATATAACAATATATTGCGTTTTTTGTTTTGCGAACTTTGTAGTCAGTTTTCCCGAACACTTCTCTTGTGATTTTTTAAAATTTCCTGCGTCGAAAGTTCCTTTAATATTTAAGCGATTAAGTGAGCCAACAAACGCACGTTAAAACATCGAAGTAATTTGACCTTGAAAAAATATGTATCTTAAATATCTCTGTTCATATGAAAGTTGGAAAAATGAAACTTGGGCAACATATCGACGGTACATTGGCGTAAAGATGTATCTCGAAAAATAAAAACTTTTAGTTACGATTGTTTAATATCTTATTTTTATCTGTTCTTTCATATAGCAAAGGAACTTAACTTAAGTCCTAACCATAACAAAGCACCACAATTAAGTTACGTTCCTTTGCTAAATGCAAGAACAGATAAAAATAAGCCATTAGACAGTCGTAATAAAAAGTTTTTATTTTTCGAGATACGTCCTTACGCCAATGTACCGTCGATATGTATGACTAGGTCTTTAGTCATCAAATTTTTCCAATATGAAGAACTAAATATGCTGAATCGATTTTGGGCAGTAAATAATTTTCAAATAACTTTTCGGTAACACCCTGAAAATTTTTGCAGATTTTGATAGCCCTTGTGATTCTCTTTAAAATTATACCACACATGAGGAGTCTAACTCGCATGCTTTCAAGAATATGACCCTTAATAACTTAAAAACTTCTCAATTTGTCGCCATGGAAATTCAACATCATACATACATGTAATTCCTAAATATCACTTAGATGCAGCAAAGTTACAGGAAAAAATATTTTACGTTTTATGAGATTTATAGGACGCTGCTTTTGCAATTTAATAAATGTTTGTCTCAGTGGTGGGTTCTCATTATAATTTTGGGATTCAAACTGAACATTTTTATCAGAAATTCAGTTTTAAAACGAGGAGACTGAAATTTTACTCGCATTTAGCACCTTGTATTTTTTGCATCGAAGGAAATTAGTACATGCCTGTAACTGGCACAGAACACGACGTTGCCACGCTTAAAGTTTAACATTTTTTTCGATCTCAAATTATAAAAGATAGGAAAAATAAACAAATATTGTAAGTCGACAATTTACATACTTTTCGACTGTTCGTGCCGCAGGCAATTAAGAGGACCAAGGGATTCATGTGAGTGCGTGCGTAGGCGAATTCAAATCTGCCCGGTTAGGAATTTCTCAAAAGTTGGCAAAGCGGATAACGAAGCATCGTAAGTTAATATGAGAACCTGGGGATTTATGGGTTGGGGAATTTGTACGTAGGCTAATTCTAAAGTGTAAGGCAAATGTCGGTAAAATTGCCCTGTTAGAAATTTCCCAAATGTCGGCAAAGCGGCCAGCGAAGCTGTTCGCACCGAGATTATGGGTAGGCGAGTTACCCTATACAACTATTGTGGTAATTGAATTTAATAGACGAGTTACAAGGTGAAAGTCAAAACAAAATAGATCAACTTTTGTTTTATGCAAAATATTTTATAACAAATGTCTTCTGGTCAAAATGTATATGAAAGACGGGGTGGCGATCACGTCCACGTTTTTTTTATTTTGAGTCCAGATTTCTTATGCCATCTATATATTTTGCTTTTGTAAAGCGATCATTTTGCGTACAATAGGTTTTTGTTTGATACTAATTATAATAATTTTTTTTATATACAAGGTATAAAAAGGTGTGTTAGTATAATGAGCATTGGGAAAATTATTTAATTTCCCGATGACAATTTGTTAAGAAAATTCTAAACAGCTTAGTGTATGTTTCAAACCTTTGCTTGCTTAGCCTGGATTTTCTTATTTTTTATATTTATAGACGTAAATGACGATCCGCGCTCGTTATTCTTGACTGACAGGTTTTGTTGATTCTAATATAATGCAAAGTAGTTAGGACGTCTTCTTTCCAGTTAACAAAATTAAAATATAAAATTTGGCGAGCTACACTATGCCAAAACTTCTGAGTATGTGTGTTTTTCTGAGTATTTGGCGATGAGATAAGTGTTCGGTTCGTGCATGAATTCGGAGCTGGTGGTATTCTAACGTCGGAGGAAACGGGAGGATACGTTGATGGGCGACGCGAGCGGTTGGAGGCGCTTTACGGAAGTTGGTTGCGGAAAGCAAATTGGTTACCTAACGGCGTCGACTCGTTAGTAATGGTGATGCTCCGATGAGGATGGATGAGTCGTTGGCGAGGCTGTGTGGTAGACTCGTGGTTCGTCGGTGTAGTAGATTTGTTGGTGAGGTGGGTGCGCCGGTTCGTTAATGCATTTGCTGCATTGGTCGTGGGTCCTCCCCTTGTCGGCTTTCTCCAGGATGTTCGAAGACACGGTTAAAGAGTGTGCGCGGAAGTTAGAAATATGTAAATGCGAGAATAAGATGTATGTAGAAGAATATGACTGATGTGGAATTCGAAAGATTCAGCAGATAATAATGACGTTTGGGTTGATGAGTAGCGTAATACATCGTTGAGATCCATCGATTTCAATTGATAGCTGATTAGCTTGATTTAATCTTAAAGAAGAATAAGCGACTTGTTGCATGACGCTTACTTGAACAAACCGTTCTTTACACTGCGACTATGCTCGCTGTCAAAAGTCAGGTCTGAACATTCAAAAGAGAATTTACTGATTGAAACGTGCGAAAAATGCACACTCGAAGAGAATCGGACAGAGCTCTAAATGGGTCTCCGAAATTGGGCTGGATATCTGCTAAGACCTTTAAGAAGAGAGAATTTGCTTCGGATAAGAAGCGTCCTTTCGTCCGTTACGAATTTTAGAGAACAATATCGCATAATATCCCTACCATGATTCTATGATAGGGAGTTATCCAATCAGATTTTACATGCAAATGGGCAACGAGCTTGAACCCCTCTTTTACTGCGGATAACGACTAATCAATGGGACGACGGCAGCAGATTTTACATTCGAGACGGTGTAGTTCCTTACAAACAATAGAAAATCTGGTTAGACGAAAGTAACGCCATCAAAGTTCATTAAACTCATTAAAAGTTGTTCGTTGAAATTACGATGACATTGAACTCTCATCCAAAAGAGGTTACCAAAGTTCAATAAACTGAGTTGTTCCAAAAATTGGAGATCGTAAAATCTCCTTCCAGACGGGGACAATGAACGCAAGGTCATCAACCTTCTAAGAATTGTTTACTTGAACTCTGAGATCGCCAAAAGTGAAATCCTATTGTAAAAAAATTACGCGCAAAGGCCAAGACACCATAAAAGAGAGCAAAACATATCTTTCTCTCTTAATATGTACAATTTTTTGTTCATATTAAGAGACTCTTTGCACTCTGCACTCTTTGCAAACGCCCAAAAAAACCTGAAAAACATCTGCCGAAAAACAAATTTTCCATCGTTGTTCAGGGCTCTACGATTTTATAAAAATGTACTATGTATTGCTATTATGTTTATCACTTACGGTGTTTAGTTATTTTGGAAATTATTGTACATTACATTTTGATTAAAACGAAATTTAAGATTGTAAAATAACTGCAATGAAACATAAACTTCTGTTTCTTCTTTATTTTGGATTTGTGTTCATCTTCTTCTTTTGTTTTCTATTTTACGAAACTCAAATTAAAAGTACGACTAACTACACCACAAGGATTCATCAGGGACCAAAACAAATAATAATAATAATAATAATACAGCACTTAAAAACAACGCCATTTCGTTGGCGAAGCACACCAACCAGACACAATATGAGTTCAATTTTGATACAACGGCGAATTTCACAGAGAAATTAACCTACAAAGGAGTCTGTGCCTGGAAACACTATATAAAAACACGTCAGAAACGCATTAATGTCTGGACATAGCAAGGAACTTAGGCAATACATACGATAATATTTTAAGAAAACTCGCAGAAAACCCTACTAGCAGAAACAACATACAAAACACACCAAATTTTTCAAAAACAAAAATAGAAAACAAAAGGAGAATAAGATGATGAACCCAGTGGACGATTCTTCAATGGATGAACCCAAAACCAATTGAAAAAGAAGACTTGCACTAGATAGTAAATAAGAGATATTTTCATAAATTTGTAGAGCTTTGAAAGACGACTGCAGCTTTGCTGTCGAAATGTGGCAAGTGGCTTAAAAACATAAAATAAAAGAGTTATAAACCAAGATTGGGATTTCTTTTTATTTTGTAACTAATATTTGTAGGTCAATTGAGTAATAATTGTCGAAGAAGTCCTGATCTATGACGAGACAACTTCTACTATTGTAGCCGTTTGAAGATAACTATAATTATTTTTTATTTTTAATTGTAATCGCACTGAATAACGTATGTACGGGCCAGTATGAAATTACTCATATGCTCTATATTCGACAAGATTACAGGCCTCCAATTAAGGTCAAACGTGTAGTATTTAAATAGTGAAAAGCGTTTATTCTCAGAACAATACATTACGTTATCTGCACAATTATTTGAAATCATTCAAATAAATCTGTCGCATCTAAAATATATGTTATATGGCATAACAGACCGAGAAAACTGTTAAATTCGTGTCTTTGATATTTGCTGTATTATAGTTTAAGTAGTATTTGATTAAAACTAAATACTATAATTGCAAAATTAAATAATAACTAGTATAAAACACGTCATAGATGTAGTTCTGTATGTTATAGTCTGGATAGCCAATGTTGACCATCGACGTATGAGGAAGAGGGTGAAACTAAGAAGAGAAATTTAGAAAGATTTATTTCAACTC
>WYDF02017889.1:0-13330 GCA_009867245.2 Adranes taylori
GTTGAAACGAACTAACACCTACTGATTTGTCTCAACTGAGTTAGTTCCGTTTCGCCTACTTGTTAAGAAGAAAGCTGCAAATAGACGAAATGCTCCATTTAATACAAATTTTAAAATAGATTAAACATCCAGACGTGGTGTAGTTGTTAGGTCGTCGACTACTAAAAAGGAGTACCGATGAAAGTTTCCCTAATACTGGAAATACGTATCTGCTCTGGGCTGGCTTTTTTTAAGCTATTTGTATAGACATGTCATCAACAGGTATTTGAAATTGGACTAACTAATCTAATCGTCACTTTTATATGAGTCTGTCATATTCAAGGTCGCGGATAGGAATTTTTGATCGTAAATATGTTTTAATCAGATTTAAATTGCAAATGCTTTTTCACCTGATGCTCAGGCCAGGCATTGTTTAGTAAATCTTTAAAACAATAAAAATATTAAGAAGTGCTGTAAATCGGTTGTTTACTATCAGGTATTCAAATCGAGCATGATGTTTAGTCTTGGAAGTAAGAAAAAGGTTTCAGAGCTTCAAGTGCCATGAATATTTTTATCTTAGGATGATGTTTTGCCACAAAATGAAAAGGTTTTTTTCTATTACGTAGTTTTTTTTGAAGTTGTCTAAATTCCAATGGTTATTTAAGAGCTTCAGCCAAATCATTTACATCTACAATAACATCACTAAAGCCATTCCGTGTTTAATATTTCTAAGTTCTTCATCATTCATGTTTTTGTTGAAGTATTCTTCTCCATTTTGTCGTTTCTTCTTGACACCATAGTTAACTGTAAAAAGTACTTCATACCAGTATTTGAAGAAATTAAGAAATTGAAGCCTTTTAGTTGGTTTACTAACAATTCAGGTTACACATCTTTCTAAAAAACTAAGCACCTTTGTTTTAATTGATTTTGAGACCAAAAAATTGAAAAGATTTAAAAAATCAAGAAAATGTTATAGCATCTGGACCTGGCTTTATCTGCGAATAATAGTTTATAATTGTGACATGCGAGAGTGGTAAGTCGTCGTTGGTGTGGGGTCTCTTTAGGTGTGGGGTCTTTTTAGCTGGGGTGTCTCTTTGGATGTGGGGTCTCTTTAGGATCTCTTTAGGTTTGGTGTTCATTAAATAGGATAAAACTGATCAAATAGACTTAAAACCTGACCTAGTTATAAGCAAAGAAAAATTATTAACTCAACATTTACCTTATATTTACTTAAACTTTGTTACTTGTATAAATCTTTTAACTTCATCTGTAATAACAAAAACTGTACGCGTAATCATGAACTGAACAAAAAAGTTGTCTTTGTTACAGCGAAGTAATTTCTCTTGTTTGAAGCGAACTGACTTTATGCTGTAAAATGTATAAAACTTTTACAAGCTATATGAAATTTCGCGCTAGTTGTTTCATAGATTTAAAAATAAATTTCTAATTAGTTGCTAGCGTTATTTGATTCATTTTGAGTTGCTATTGAATTATGTTCGTATACATTTCTATATATTGTTTCCTTATAAACTACTTAAAGCTTGAGGCAACAAAAACTATGATTTTGTAATGGCAAGAAAAAATTGGAATGTATAAATGGGTTAGTTAAAAGTTTAAATTAAGTTTCGATGGATTGCAAGAGATGAACTAAGGTCAAATAGAAAAAATGTTCTAAACGTGAATCATATATGTTTCATTTACCTATAGGGTTCCCCACTAGGGATGCCCAGCTGTTTTATCCCACATACCATAATACTTAAAGCTTTGGGATAAAATATTAATTACTAATGTTGCCAAGAGAAATTTCTGGAAAATATTTTGAAGTTCGAGATTTCAACGATAGAGGGCGTATCTGCAAGGTGTATAAAGATTGATTTTTTGGCAAAAAAGCCCCATACAAGGTATACAATTAGTGTCGAAGTTAAAAAGACGAAGTAATCCTTCATCCAGTTTATTTAAAAGTTTTATTCGTACATCCATTAATAAGGGTGAGGGAAACTGGTGCTCAGTCGACATAAATTTGGCCATTTTGGCTTGTTTTTGGATGTGCCTTCTATTCCAAAATGAGCCCGAAAGATTCGAGTTAAAGTCTTTTTCCGCCAAGGCTTTATTAAATATAAGTAAAATTCAAAAGAAGGACGATTTTTTACTATTTATAAAAATGCGTAGAACGATGAATTCCATTTTTAAATTATATAAATATTAACAAAACGTAAGATTTCTTAAAAATAGGGGTGAACCAAATACTTCAACCCTATACAGTTTTGAGTCAAGACATTGTAGATATTTCTTTATAGCATATATTTTGTCGAAAAGAAATATTGTGCCATCGTATGTGTCCATCTATTATACTTTCCACGTCTAATACAATATTAATCTAAAGTGCTCAAACCCGGGTGAGTCAACATTTTTAGTGACCTGCTTTTTTGAAATAAACGGCTGCAAACCTGTATCTTCGTATAAATGAAAGCATAAGATGTCTTGCATAACAAATCAAAATTCCACGGTGCTATCTCCACTCGTTCAAGAGCTATGGATATAAATGTCTAAAAATGTCCCACAAAAATCATACTAAAATTAACGTTTTTTTTGCCGTGAACGGAAATTTAAAAAAAAAATCAATACTCAAAAACTAAAAGTCGTACAGGTTTTCCTTTACTACTTCTTGGGAACACTATGAGATATTCTTTCCAATAATATGTCACACCTCCATTACACGACTTTCAATATAGTCGAAAACAAATGGCCAATTAAAGCATTGGAAAGGGTGCATTCTCAGTTTCTCTCCATTTTCCCCCTTTCAGTATTATTCCGAAAGAACGAATCATAGCTTATTACATGACCACATTCAACACATGTCTAATGATCTAATATATGGAATTGTACAGATTCACCATTTCTCATATTTTTCTTGGAAAATTGAAATCTTAAACTTGTCGATTTCTAATTATTTTTTGTTTTTGCTCCCAAATGAATTACAATTTGATGATTTTTTTCAATTTTCCATCTATTGAAATTGTCAATTTCAAAAAGTTCTATTTTAGATATTGGCTTATAAGTTGTTTTTCCAAAATATTTTTCAAATAAAAATATAGAGCGTCAAATCATATACAAAACTGCGCATATTACATATTGTTAATCTTATCGAGCATGTAATCATCTGAAAAAGGTCCAAAACAGCACCCCTCCAATTTTTCCATTATGTCACGTGTAGCGCGCATTTACGATATTAGTTATATTAGATATTAGTCATTGCAACACATATATAATTCAGCAAAAGTATGCATTAAAAATCAAAAAAATCATTGAATTGTTTTGTTATTTCATAACACGCTTGTTATTTGAAAGTTGCCTTCAATATTGTTATTAGTGTTCACAAGTCACTATATGATTAAAATATTCTTTTAGTGTATACCACCTACTAAAAATTGGAGATCCCTTAAATAAGATTCAATTTCTTTAAGGTCAATAATTACGTGTTATACTTTGCATATCTCAATGTATTTATTTTTATCATTAAATTGTAACAAATACTTTTGTGATAATTCGAGAACAAATAATAATATCGAGATGAGATTTTTAGAAGAATTTGTGGATTTTTATGGTTTTTCCCATCAAATAAAAAAAAATTATACGTTTCCATTTAATTTTTTTCCGGAATTTGAAAATATCTTCGTGCTATCAATCAGCGCCCTCTAAAAGATGTATCAACAAACTTCTTTGTGCCGCTTGGAACTAATTCTAAATCTACTTAAAATTTTCTTTCAAACAAGTGCAAACAATTATGTTCAAATCAGATAAAAACTTTGTATGTTACAAAGGATTAGGAAGTTTCTCCCACCCTTATTAATCGATGTACGGAAAAAGGCTTAAAAAATCTCGATGTAGGATTGCTTTGTCTCTTTAACTTCGGCACTAATTGTATACCTTGTATGGGGATTTTTTGCCAAAAATTAATCTTTATTTTCTCACCTTGCAGTTACGCCATCTGCGGTTGAAATCTCGAACTTCAAAATATTTTCCAGAGATTTCTCTTGGCAACATTAGTAATGCATATTTTTTCCCAAAGCTTTAAGTATTATAGTTTCTGAGATAAAACCGCTAGCCAACCTTAATGGGACACCTATATACATATTACATACGTATATGGTATATGTGCGATAAAAATTGGAAATGCTTTAATGTAAAATGCAATTGCTCTTATTTTATACCTTCATTTTAAGATAGAAAATTTGAAGAAAAGAAAAAAATCCGCAACTTCATCTCTTTGAAATTGCGTCTTCTTATATTTATGCTTCTTGCTTTATTGCGTCTTCGTATATTAATTTTTCTTTTGTGAGCTAGATTTTTTTATTTCTGACATAAATAAATGACAAAAAAATAATTCATATAGAAAAAATATAAATTAGTTTATATATAAAAAGAATATACACGTTATTTCATATATATATATATATATATATATATAGATAGAAATAATAACGTAAGAAACGCAAAACTTAAGAGCTCTAATTATGTGTGTGTTTATATATAATATAATTATAAACCTTTATTGGCCTAAAAATCAATAAAAAACAATACTCCTAAAACAATTCCACTCATATTGTCACATTTTTTAGGGATTTTAGGAATGATTTTGCTTCGAATTGAATGTGACTGGCAAAAAACAATCCTTTTAATGGGACAAGCAGCGATTCTCTCATACGTGTATAGAATGAAACACAAGACTTAGTAATAGTTAACGTTGTCAGTCCTGTATTGAATTTTATCTAACTCAGTCAAGCAAAATTATAATTAAACTACAAACAGTGCCGTACAACCTTAACATCTACCAATCGCCTTTCTTAATCAAGAGTGTTTGAATAAAACACATGCATAAATACAACTAACTGTATTAATAATGATTTAGTTAATGTTACATACAAATAGACAATAATTATTCGTATATTCAAAATAAATTACACCTCAACAAAATTATATTTGTATTCAATTACCACGTAAATCCATAACTATTTTCCATATCGTAATACTGATGATTACTTTAGCAGTTAACTAATCAAGATTTATTTTAATTCATGATTTTATTTTCAAAATGCTGACTGACAAGATTCACCGTACAAGGATTCATACCGTAGTCTAAATATAAGAGGCGTATTAAGGTAAAATTCGAACGAAGTCCACAACATGAATCCTATATTTTTTTTACGCATTTTTACTGAGTAAATACACGTTAACAAGTGCAGAGAGTACGGTTTTCGTACATAGCGAGGCAGGCACGTGTCGTCGGTTGTATGGTGTAGGATTTAGAGTTGCATCTCACTGAAATCATTTATGTATATTAAGTAAAGTAGTAGTCCCAGATATACATCTTTCAAGCAGTCTCAAAATAATTTAAACTGTAAAATCATGAACAGAGTATGGATCATTATTATTAAAAAGTGGACGTATGTACATAATATGGTATTATCTCTCATACGTGTATATAATGAAACACAAGACTTAGTAATAGTTAACGTTGTCAATCCTGTATTGAATTTTATCTAACTCAGTCAAGCAAAATTATAATTAAACTACAAACAGTGCCGTACAACCTTAACATCTACCAATCGCCTTTCTTAATCAAGAGTGTTTGAATAAAACAGATGCATAAATACAACTAACTGTATTAATAATGATTTAGTTAATGTTACATGCAAATAGACAATAATTATTCGTATATTCAAAATAAATTACATCTCAACAAAATTATATTTGTATTCAATTATGTCTTTTATCCAGTGTCTTTTATCCGTTTCCCCTCTAGCTAGCTCGTCTCGGTAACTGTATGCTTTGTCCTACTATCATCTTACATCGATCGGTGGTCGACGATTGGGTAAATGAATTTGTTCAAGGTTTAATTAAGCACAATAGAGTGTAATTAACGATAAATGATTTGATCTACATTTTACTTGTAAAACTTAGTTACAGTAAAACTGCCTGTAGACGACTGCCTTTCTTCTCAACTATAGTTTATCTAGCAAACAAACTGCTTACGTAAAACAACATTTCACAAAATCAAGCTATCCTGATATATTTAAATGACTTATAAGTACAAAATTATTTACCATAGAACTAAATTAGAATGAGGACAAATTTCCTCGTTACAATATAAACACTACATATACCTTTGATGGTATATAGCAAAAAACAAAACGAATTCAGCCCAAAATAATTTACGTACCTTGCATCCTACTCATTCCATCATAATTTTACTTAATTAATTTCACAATTTCCTACTCATTCCATGAGCACCTATCCTTTCCATCTCCAGTTCTTCACCTTCATTCGTGATTTTCTTGTATCTATTTATCTCGCTCTCTTGTTTATTTTCTCCATTACTTTTATGTAGTTCTTACTCATCTGGCACATTTACTCTTCCAGTTCACACATGATTTATACCCTTTGCCAACACAGTTACGCCTTTCTCTTTCAGATACTTCCATACCTCTACCGACACTTCATCGGGATCCACTGCATTTTTTATTCTGATATTATCTACTACCTCCATGCTATCATCTACATCCATATTTCCTTCTGTAATGTCCCCTGCCATTTTTCATCTCCATACTTCCATAGTTCTCCTTCACTCTTTATTTTGTTAACTACCTTGTTTCATTTTCCTCGTGCTTTTTCTTCATTTTCTCTATTTATCGTTCCATTTCTTTTTAGCAAAATCAATTTCCTCCTATGACTTTTCTCCTTCTCTAGCCAGACTAAGTGTTTTTCTTGCTTTTCCCATACTTCTGTTTCTATTTTGTTTGAACCTTGATATCTATCTCCCTTTTTGTTCTCAAATTCTCTCCCATTGCACTTACAATCACTTCAATTCCATTCATTCCTTCGCATTCCATCTCACAAATTTTTTGGTAAGGTGGTCCGAAGCGGAGTGATCCGGAATCCTTGAGGAATAAATTTGATTTAGTAAAACCTTAAATAAAAATATAGTGTGACTTCTAATTGAAACAAATTGTGTCATTCTACGTCTTATATCTTAAAGTTAAAAAAATATTTGAAGAATTAAATTAAAAAAGTAAGTTTCAATTTTGAAATATTTTACACTCATTACATTTTATCGCGTTACAAACGGGGAGCGTGATTATTATGAAACGCTTTAAAATGAATTCAATTTTCTGCTTGAGCAGTTTCATTTGTTTGCGTCCTTTTTGTAGTAACCAACAATTAACGCTGAGCGTAGCGAACTGAGTTAATTACTATTTTGCAAAGAAATTATTAATGGACCTAGTTAACTTTAAATAGTATAGATTAATTACAGAATCTATCGCAAAATCTATGTAAATTAATTAGAAATCAACCAGTTTAAACTTAGAGGTTTTTTAAGGATATTTTTGCATGGCTACTATCCTTAGAGATAATTAGAGAAAAATTGGTTGGAGAAAAATTAGTTGGATTGCTCAACGTATAAGATGTTTAATTTTAAAAAGTATAAAAAATACATAAACATATTTTAAATTTTAGACAGCTTTCTTATATTTGATTGTTAGTTTAGGTTAGATTTTTGTTGTATATTTGTATAGTAATTATATTTGTATAGGTAAGGGAGGTGTTGAGAAGAATTAGAAAAGCGAAATTGGAATGGAAGGAGTATAATGAAACACAAACTAAACTAAGAGAAGTAAAAAGGAAATGTGGCGAAGTGAGAAAAGAAAGAGGGGATTAAAGAGAGGAAAAAAAGGAATAAGAGAGAAAAAAAGGTTGAAGGGGGAAAGTGATGAAAAGCAAATGCAGAGCGTAAATAGGGAAGGAGAAAAAGGAAAGAAAGGAGTGGTGCAGGATAAGTGAACATTGTATGGACGCGCATGAAGAGGGTATAAAGGAAGAGGAAGTATTAGCTGAAATAAAGAGAATGGACAAGAGAAGTGCAACAGGACCTGCTGGAGTTCCAAGTGAAGTTTGGGGATGTCTGAATAAGAAAGGAATGAAAGGATTAGTAAGAGGATTCAAAATGGAAGGAAGAGTGTATCAGAGGAGTAGAAAAGAAATGAAATAATATCGATATATAAGAATGCAGGTGGAGAATTTATAAGAAGGTTAAAATAATGAATGAAGAATGAATGTGATAGAACAATGAATAAAAAGATTATAAGATATTTGAGTGAGAACGCAGTGTTGGCAAAAACGCTAAACGGATTTGTAAAGAGAAACGGCGAACCAACTGTTAATTTAGTTATCATATATATTTGATGAATCAAGGGTTGTGTACCGGAAAGAAATTATATATGATGATTTTGGATTTACAAGCATCACCTGACAACATAGTAAGAGAGAACCTATGGATAAACATGAAAGAAATTAGGAACAAAAGTAAGAGTGAGAGTGGAAAATTGGTTGTCTGTATGGTTTGAAATAAGGAATGCTGTAGGATAGGAATGTAGGACAGGAATGGAGAGCTTGTTTAATATTTATATGTCAGATTTAGCAAATGTGCTGGGAAACGTGCAGTGTGGAGAGGTAATGCTTAGAAAAGAGAACTGTGTGTTGGTATATTCGTATGATTTGTGTATATGGCGAAAACAAGAGAAGAAATGAGAGAAATGGTTAAAAGGGTGAATATAAGAAAAGGTTTATAGGTGAATGTGAAGAAAACGAAAATGATGGTTTGTTCGATGAGTGGCGGGAAGAGCAGCAAAACAGACGAGTTTGAGTTAAAAGGAAATGTGCAAGACTAGCAATGGAAAAGTAAAAATTTTTATGATACATTTAAAACATTTTATGATATTCCATCCATATGGGTATGCACGTGTAATCTCAAAGAGCTTTTCTTGAACAGATATAATCGCATTCTAAACAATTTAGCCCGAATGAATACATCTATGTGCTATAAAACTGCTCCTTTGTACTCAACTATAATCGAATCAGAACATTTATATGGTTTTTCACCCTATTGAATTCACGGGTGAGGTATCAAAGTGCTCTTTTACCCACCACTACAATTGCAATCAAAACATTTAAATAGTTTTTGTCCCGAATGCATACGCGTGTGTGCTATCAAGTTGCTCTTGAGTACACAACTGATTGCATTCTAAACATTTATATGGTTTGTCACCAGTATGTATGCTCATGTGTAATTTCAAAGAATTCAGGTATTATCGCATTCTAAACATTTGAATGGTTTTTTACGTGCATGAATATGCAAGTCTTTATATTCGAATTGGTCTCGAATATTCGCCTGATCTTTCAGTCGTCTTAGTATGCATGTGTAATCACAAGTAGCTCTTTTGTGCGCAAACATAATCGCATTCTGAACACTTAAATTGTTTTTCGTCCGAATGAATATGCATGAAATAGCAATTTGATGAATATCCTGAGTATTTTCCTATATGGAGGGAAGGTATGAGGTGTTAAAGAAAGAGCAGAGATGGAAAGAGTGTCGTGTAGAATAATGCGAGAATAATTGATGTGGATAAGTCAATACTGAGTGAGATAGTTTTGCAAGAATGTGGGAAGTAAAAATATTGGAATAAAGGAATAAAAAGTTGAGAGAAAGGTTTGCGAGAGAATGTTGAGAGAATGAAAAATGGTTGAGAGAATGAAAAATAAAAAGTTGAATTAAAAGTTAAGAGAATAAAAAGTTGAGGAGGAAGGATAAAAAAATCTGGAGGATGAAAGAAAGTGTAGCTGTTTGCATGAATGGGCAAAAGAAAGGAAAAAAGTGTATAAAACAATATAATAGTCTATGGAAACATGGTTCGAGAAAATGTGTGATGTAGACGAAGCTGTAAATGAAGTTGAGTAAAGGATGAATGCAAGAAAGATGGAAAAGATTGAGATGTGGGAAATATAGTAAGAAATTATATGCACAATGAATGGGGAGAGAATGCTGAAGTATATGACTGCAGATTTAGGCATGAACAAAATACCGAATGATTGCGTTTTAGATGTGCGAGTGAGGAAAGCGGAAACAGGTATTGGATGGATGAGAATAAGAGAATATGTGAAAGAAATGAAGAAGTAATGGGCGAAACCATGTACGGAAATGAATTGAGTAATGAAGAAAGATGTTTGGCGGGTAATGTAAGAATATGTTTGAGATGAGGAGATAATGGAAATAATTATTAAGGAGAGAAGTAATAGGGCCGGACAGAAAGGAAATGAACCAAAAGGGGAAGATTGTCTATTCCTTCTTAAAGAGGAGGATAGAGGAGAAAAGAAGTTTAGGGTGAAACTTTAGGGTGTGTGTGAGCGGAGTGATAAAGAGTATAGGAGTGATGGAGGGGATTGTTGAAGAATAAAGATGGAGCGGAGGGATAAGGGGATAAAGGAATGAACAGTGTTGAAAAGAAAAGAGGATATGGAATTAGAACAAAGACTTAATTTTTGTAAAATTATATACAACTTAATTTTATTTGGTTACGTGTATTATATTTAGCTTTGTATTATATATGAATTGTGACAATAAAAGTTATTTGATTCGGATATTTGTTTTATGTTCCTATGATGGTAGAAGCTATATTATTTCTAATAGAGTAGTTACGATTAAAACGTTATGTATAGTTTATTAAAGTATAAAAATATAAAATTAAAATATAAAATAAGAAACTATTAATATAAAATTAAAAGAAAACGTTAAAATATTAATTATTTAAACTCTATAATAGTACAAATCTATTATTTTGAAAGGAATAACAATATTTTTGGGCTTAATTAATTGAACAGTATTTACAAATTTTCTGGGGAGCAATTCAATTTTAAAATATTATAATATTTCGCAATTAATATTTGTATATGCAATGTATTTTGCCATATTGTCAAAAATATTTTCGTTTTTATCTTTAAGTTATTCATGCATTTCTATAATAATCTTTTTATACAAATTATGTAAATGTCAAAAAAGATTTAAATTAAGAGGAATCTCTAGCGAGTAATTTGCATTAGATTATGCGCGAGACATTAGAGTAATTTATTTGAATTACGTGCAGTCCATTTTGCTTTTCATTTTCCTGCTAATTTAAACGGAAATTTAAATTAATGGTTGAAGAATATTCTAAAAAAACACTGAAGTTTTTTGGTTTTAATATAATTTATATTTTACTAGAATTATGTTCTAGTGTGTATTTATAATAGACGAATGTATAAAAATCTTGTTTACCTATTTACTAAATTATGTTAAAATCGCTAGAGTAGTTTGGGAATAATGGCGATACATACACGCATATATACACCCTTTGAATTCTTTATTCCTGCACATTTTGGAACAAGAAAAACTAATGTTAGATCAATTATTCTTTACTTGCCCTACTTTCATTTGTGTGTAAGTACAGTAGTCATACCGTAGTCTAAATATAAGAGGCGTATTAAGGTAAAATTCGAACAAAGTCCAAAACATGAATCCTATATTTTTTCACTCATATCTACACGTTAACAAGTGCAGAGAGTACGGTTTTCGTACCGTACCGTACCGTAGAGAGACAGGCACGTGTCGTCGGTTGTATGTGTAGGATTTAGAGTTGCATCTCACTGAAATCATTTATGTATATTAAGTAAAGTAGTGGTCCCAGATATACATCTTTCAAGCAGCCTCAAAATAATTTAAACTGTAAAATCGTGAACAGAGTATAGATATGTAATATCATACGTTTTTGACAGTTGCATTCTTATGCTCGCATCTTATCACTTACTACATTTAGGAAGGATAACTTACGAAAAGTCATATTGGGAGCCACACTTAATCCGACAAGAGCTACATATTATTATTAAAAAGTGGACGTATGTACATAATATGGTATGTACGATAAAAGATAAAATTAAACCGAAATTCGCATTGTCCTATTCTTTTGTAATTAAATAAAAAATGAATACCATATATATTTAAAAAATTGAAAGAAAAGGAGGAGAGATGGACTAAAGAAAAAAGAGAGATTAAAAACAGAGTGGAAGAGTTAGAGAAAGCGGAAGAAAAATTACAGAAAGAGGAGAAAAAAATGAGTATTATAACAGATGGCCTTAGAAAGCATGGGGTGAAGTGGCATGCATAGGGAAGAAAATGGAGTATAGTAATGACTGACAAGTAGAAGATGAAGGAAGAGTAAAGGAAGAAAGAACGATAGAGAGTAAGAAAGTAAGAGAGTTGATGAACGTGGTCAAAATGAAAATGATGGTGTGCCAGAAAGGAGGTGGGGGAAGTTTGATGTAGAAGGAAAGGTAATAGAGAATGTGAAAAGATATAATTGTTTAGGTTTTACTTTAAATTATATTTGGGGCTACAACGAACACATAGGAGTAGCTGCGTAGAAAGCGAAAGTGGCGATGGAAAGATTAAGATGCGTATGGGAAAGTAAATTTGGGGATTCGGTAATAATGAGGATTTTAATAATGGAAGTTTGCGTTGACAATATTATGTTACATGAAGCGGAAGTATGGACAGTGAAAGAAAGATTAGAGATGGAAAGAGTGATGAATGAAATATTGAGGAGAATAATTGGAGTAAAAATATCAACACCGAGTGAGCTTGTTTTGCAGGAATGCGGAAAGTATAAATGTTGGAATAAAGATATGAAGAAGTTAGTAAGGTACGAGAAAAGGTTACGGTGGATGAGAATGAAATACTGGTGCAATCGGTGAATTTGAATAGTATGGAGGCGGAAAGAAAGAGTATATGTTTGAATGAATGGGCAAAAGAGAGAAAGAAATTGTATGGTCGATAGAAAGATGGTATGAGAAAATGTGTGATGTGGAAGAAGCTGTAAATGAAGCTGAGATGAGTTGAACGATATTGAGATGCAAGTACGATGGAAAACATGAAGGAATGGAATATACAATAGGAAATATTACAGTATAATGAATAAGGAAGGAATGCGAGAATATATGACAGCAAATATAGGAAGAGAGAATATTTGCGCGATTTAGATGTGGTAGTGATGAAACGAGAAACAGGTACTGAATGAATGAGAGCGAAATAAATTGTAGGATAAGTAGAAGAGATGAGGAAAGGTGGGAACATTTGGTGAATGCATGTACGGGAATGAAATGAAGAGAGGAAGAAAGACTACTTGTAGCGAATATAAGAGCATGTTTGGGTGGTGGTATTAAAGGTATAGGGATACTGGAATATCTTATTGAGGAGAGAAAGAAGAGGGAAAGGAGGTAAGCGTAAAATAAAATATAAATCTTTATGTGATTTTTGTTGATTTTTTTTGTTTCTTTTTATGTTCTATTTTATATTTGTTTTTTGGGGTTAAAATTTTTTAAATTTTTATGTGGGATATAGAAGGTACATTTTAAGTAATTATGAAATATAAAATTATGTTTTCTATTATGATTTGAAAAATTAAATTTAATATATAGCTGTAAGAAT
>WYDF02017911.1:0-13330 GCA_009867245.2 Adranes taylori
ACTATTAACATAAAAAATCAATGTTGTGTTGTTTTAGAGAAAATAGGGCAGAACAACGTCTGCCGGGGCAGCTAGTTCAACGTAATAAATCCATTCGGTATATTGAAACGTAAGCAGACAATGTACCAATATTGCAGTTTTTCTTCTTCTTATTTTTATTTACCGTCGGCGTTCTTTCGTCTTGGCCTGACCGTGGCCTATAACCGACGCAACTGTGGACGGACCGTGGCCTATAAAATTTATGATGTCTATAAATTTTAGAACAATTTATTTTACCCTACATTGAACATATTTACATTTTTTTTAAATATAATAAATAATCGCATATCCCGGCCCTTGGAAGGACCAGTATTTGATTAATACCAAATGGAGCAGGTAATTTTCTTTTATAAAGAAATGACTCTAAATGTCTAATTTCTGTAGCAAACAAAGGACATCCAAAGAAAATATTTTCCAAAGTCCCCCTCGCACCACAATCACAGTTAGGGGAATTTGACAATTTTAACCGATATTCATATTCGAGATACAGGGCATGTCCCATTCTAAGTCTGCAGATAGTGAATAAATACCCTTCCTTTTTGGGCAATTTCAAATTTTTTAAACCAAGGTTTTTTCTCTAAGGAAGGGTACAAATTGAAAAATCGTATACCCTTTTGGATTAGATTTTTCCAGGAGACTTGCCATTTCGGCCATACAATGTCCTTAAATGTATTTTAAAAAATGGATGGATGTACTAAAAGTTGTTTAGTACATCCAACCATCCTTTTGGCCAGATTTCGCCAGATAATCGGCCCTCTCGTTACCATGGATACCTTTATGGCCAGGAATCCAACAAAGTTTGATAAAAAAACCGTTATCTTTCGCCTTAACAATTAACTCTCGAATTTCTAGAATAATTTTGTACGACTTGCTAACAATAGCATTGTTTTCTATGCATTGAAGAACATTCAAGGAACCCGAAAAAATAACCGATAGAACAATTTCGTGAACTCGAATACATTTTATGGCCCCGAGAATCGCATAAGTTTCATCATAGAAGATCGAAACATGCGCCGGAAGCCATAAGCCACTGACAAAAGGTCTCGAATGACCGAGCCGCCAGTATAAAATTCCAATTGACACAGGAACTTGTTAATTTTTAGTTCCTCAAACACCTATTTTATCTCCGGGGAGTAATCAAGAGAATTCTCAATTCTAAAAATATTTATTTTCTTAATCTGAGAAAAAAAATCAAAAATATAACAAGGAAGTTTGTTACCTGTGTCTATACACCTTGCTGGTGTATTCCATGGGAACTGAAAATGCTTCTAATAATGGCGGTTATGGTTTTCCAGCATATCTGGGTGTTGTAATAAAGAACTCTCGAATTTCCCTTAACGCACAGAAGTGGGACCAAGAAACGTAAGAAGAAGCAGTGATATATTTCTTAGTTAATAACTCGACTCTCAGAGGCAGGGGGATAATACAGCCCTCCACCTGCATAGCTGCAACTGGTGTAGATCTCATACAACCCAAAGAAATACGTAAAGCTCTATACTGAATTTTATTATCTTACTGAAGTAAGTCCTTAGAGCAATCAAAATATATAGAGTCTCCATATTCTATGACCGATCTGATAAAGGAACGATAAAATAATAGTAAAATTTTTGGATCGGCCCCCCACCAAACCGTCTTCAAGGGCATTAAAACATTAATTCTTCTATCAGACTCTGATATTACATGATTAACATGCGTAGAACCACAACCCCAAATATATATATTTCTTTAGGGTTTGAATGCCGATGTTATCGTGAAGAATTACTATCTGATTTGCTGATCTTTTGTTAGAAAAAGTAACTAACGCACATTTTGTTGAAGATAAGGATAAACCAATAGATCGAAGCTCCACATCCAGAATATTAAAAGAATCCTGAAGATTACGTTGAATAGAAATCGGACCTTTGTCCGAACAAGAAATAAACATGTTATCTGCATATTCTATGAAATTAGTATTCTGGGAATGTTTAGAGAAAATCTACAAGTGAAAATATTAAAAAGTATCAGGGAAAGGACGGAACCTTGTGGAAGACCAAACCAGGAATATCTGAACTGGGAGAACCCTTTGATATCAATTATTTTTCCACTGGTTAGTTTATAAATACAACGAAAGAAGAGATGAGGGACCCTCAAGGTGCTCCGTATATCACATAAAATGTGCGTGTCAACGTTGTTGTACGCTTGGTTAATATCCAAATATAAACAAACGCATATACCCTTGGAAACTAACGCCGATTTTGCATGGGAATATAAAGAGAATATACAGTCCAACTTTTTTTTCCTTTCCTAAAACCCAACTGTCACAGGAAGAACATTTAGTTTCTCTACCCACCACTCCAGCCTCATTTTTAAGATATGTTCAAATAGTTTACGGATTATGGATAACAAAGCAATTGGTTTATAACTACTCACCACCTCTGGATCACTGTCAGGTTTGAGAATTGGTATTATGCCACTTTCCGCCAGGTACTCGGCAGATCGTTCCCTTTCAATAAAAGAATATAAAAATACAAAAGCCACTATCAGAATTGATTAGGGAGGTTTTTTATTGTGGAATAGAATAATCTATCTCTCCCTGGAGCTGAGTCTTTAGTTCGCCTGAAACTTCTCCATAAGAATAGGAGATACTAAGACATGATTATCCAGAGCAGAAAAAGAGAAAATAAAGGACTGATCTACATTTGGGCAGAAGGCTGGAGCTAATTTATCCAAAAGGGTGGGCACAAGTGTTGCAGAGAAACGAGTTACTTTCTTTGGAGAAAAAATACCTGTAAACCTCTTAAAAGATCTCCAAACATCCCCCAAGCTTGACTCTCTGTTTAGACTTTCACAAAAACTAATAAATGATTTTTTCCTTTTATCCCTAAAAGTTTTACGAGTAATAGCCATGCAATGTTTAAGATGTAAATAAGATTAATTGGACGGGTTTCTGCTGTAAGTTTTATAGCCTCTATTTCTTAAAGAAAATAATTTTCTGCACTCATCATCCCAACTTCTAAAAGTGGGAAAATCCTTTCTAGATAAAATAATCGGTCTCAAAGCGTTAAGAACAGAGGCTTCGAAAGTTAAATAATCAGATGATTGAGGGATATCACATTGATTCAACCGTTCTCTGAAACTTTCCCAATCTGTCTTTCTATAATGGAGTCGGGGGGTCGGAAAAGTCGAAGGAGTCTGGGAGGAAGAGGGTAAGTGAGGAGAGAATTGAATAACAATTGGGAAATGCTATCTGAAAGTATATTCCATTCACAAAGAAGGGCTGAGTTTAGGGAACACAGGGATATGTCCATAGTGCTAACATTCTGATTCGGAGCCACCAGTCTAGTGGAGATCCATCATTTAAAAGAAACACATCAGAATCCATTTGGAAATTGTATAGTCTCCTACAATTGGAATTAGGAACCCCAGCACCCCAATTAGGATGACGGCTATTGCAATCCCCAAGAAGAAGAACAGTTTACTCCATATAATATTAAACAAATTTTCAAGAAGGAGGTCCTAGATGAAGACATTAGGGGGAATATAAATATTTACCAAATAAAAATGATCTATTTCTATAATCATAACCTGGTTATTGCCAGGAAGGTTTAGGTTAGGGTATACTTCCTGAAAGGAAATATTAGGTTTTATAAATAGAGCTAAACCATCCTTACCATCCCCCCGATCCTGTCTTAAAGACCTGAAACCCGGACATGTAAAAACAATGTTCGGTTTAAACCAAGATTCATTGATATAGATTATATTCGGTTTTTCAGAATTGATTAAAAAGAGAAAGTTCGTTTTATTTGATATAAGACTCTTGCAGTTTCATTGAACAATTTTATAAGGCTTTTCTTTCTTAGCACAAGGGAAATGATATCCTAATAGATCTATCAATGATTTAATAAATTTTAAACTGAAAGTAAATAAACACTTAATAAAAACTTAACTAAATCTTCATTAAATTCATTAAAGGGGAATATCATCCCCAGGAGGTGAAGATGAAACAAAATTAGATAGGCGAGAAGAAATCAGTTTTAAACAGATTTTTCTCCTGTCAGGAGTAAAGGAAGAAAACACTCTCGATAACATAGACATCATAGAGTCCTCGGTAATTTCCTCCTCTTGTTGAGAAGGGTGCTCTCCCGTCTCAATCGACCTGAATCCGGGAGAGGGGAGGTCAGTATTGTTGATGAAGTACTTCTCTGCTGGAGGATATAGTTGATAAGGGGTAGAAGTAATTCTTTTAGCCGAATTTTTAGAGCGAGAAGTATCCGGAATGGAGTGCTCTATTTCGAGATATAACCCAGGTAATGTACGATTGGCCAGGGAAGTTTCAGAAGCAATAGAAGAATAAGTTTGTTTGTTCTTTTGAATATTGGTAATTTGTGAAAGCATATTTTGGTCGCTTAAATGAGGCAATGATTTGGGAGCTAAAGATGAAGAAATTACTTTTCAAGAAAAGGCGTGAGTATACTTGTTTTTATCCCAGGGAAAAACCTTAATGGCGTCCCAAAAATTTACGTTGTATATAAACATATGTTCTTGTAATGTTGCGCTGTCTAATGAATTCTGGATAAATTCTATCCGATGGCGATACTCCGTCCTCAGTGGAGGGGTAGTCTCCGTCACAAAAAAATTATTTCTTCTGATTACAAAATCTACTGTGTTATTCAACCATAGCTAATTCATCGGAAAAACGTTACACCTAGGGGCATTATTGCATCTAGTTTTGAAAAGCCCATATCTAAGACAATTCAAACATTGAGCTACAGCCGGAATATGAACATATGTATTAAATATCCTTTTATATACAACAATATACTTCGGCACAAAAGTACCCCTGAGAGTAATAATGATAGTTCTGGATGGAAAGCATTCTGCCCTACCATTAGTAATTCAGCTATGCAGGATTCTCTTGACATGTACAACTGGGATATCTATATTATAGTTCAAAAATTTAATGTTCCTATGGATCTCCTCTGGGGAGAGGTCCTCATAAACATCTCTAACGAAAATTCTACAAGAGGTTAAGTGAGGAGGAATTTTAGTTTCGATGTTATATCTAGTCGGTGTACTAGATACAAGAAATTTATGCGCGCATAAATAATTAAAGAAGGTAACTACAGCTATAGATTTGGACTTATTTGATATCGTTTATACTCTTTCCTTTTCATTAACATACAAAAACATACATCAATAGTTTGTTCGATTCTATAAGTCATTAGCCTAGCATTTCAACAAGTAACTACGCGAAGCAAAAGAAAATTAGAAGATGATGACGAGATTAGAAGGATCAAACAACAGCTGTAATTGGTGTTGAGCTGTGTTATAATGTACAAAATCGACAGAGAGAGTGCACAAAATCGATTAGACAAAAAAACATACATCAAGAGTTTAGTATAGTCATTAGTATAGTATCACTTAGCGCGTCATTAGCATAGCATCTCCACAAGTGACTGCATGAAGAAGAAGATTATAACAATTTCGGAACAAGGCTAGAACGAGAAAACATTAGCTATAAATTGGTGTTGAGCGTTGTTATAATGAATGTTTACATTTACGGTGAACAAAAAACATACGGGCAATGAAAAAAGAGTATACGAAATCAATTAGACAAAATAACATACATCAAAAATAACAAGAAGAAGAAGAAGAAGAAGAAGAACATTCGAATGCAATAAGCCATGGTCCGTCCAGGGGGCTGGCAGTCTTTTTGGTGGTGGCAGAGTTGGCCATCCTCTACTACTATTAATATAATGACTGGGCTGGTTCACTGGTAATCTATGATTTTACGCATTTCTGATTGCTCTACTTCAACCGCTGGTTTCTGTTGTAAGCACGGGAAAGGCGCTAAGAGAATATTGGAATGGAGTTGTGGGTTATGTAGGCACAGATGGTAGAGATAATACAGAGATTTGCAGAGGATTGTGAGGATCGATCGTGTCACAGAAAGTGAATAACCATACACAAACCGGTTCCGCAGAGTAAAACTTGAGCGAGGCTTACGTCTATAAAAGTGAGATTTTTAAGCATGTAAAATCAGTTCCTTGCAAACTCGAAGACATGCCGTCCAGCAGCGAAGAGAGCCAAAGTCAGCCAAACCAGCCATGCCGTAGCAACATGCCGCTTGACCGCCAACGACAGTCGCCGGGATGATAATATATTTGGTGAGCGATTTTGTATACCACATGTTGATTGATTGATTGATTTGCATGTATGTTTCAATAGCTTTGCTATCCTTCTGCCATCCCGCCAACCTATTTCCTGTACACTGGGGCATATAATACTAACTTACGTTCACGGGGTTAGTATTGTGTGCTCAGGTCACGAGGGTGTTATTGTAACTGATGGTGATCTCCTTTTCTGTGTTTCATTCACTAGAGTGCCTATAACTCTAACATACGTTCACGAGGGTTAGTTTTTATGCTCAGGTTGTAATAACACCTACGTTCACGAGGGTGTTATTATAGCTAATAGCAATTTCCTTGCTATTCCGTTTGCTAGAGTACGGCTAGCGCTAACTTACGTTCACGTGGTTAGTTTTAGTGGCTCAAAGTACAATGAGACGCACGTTCATAGGGTTTTGTTATAACTAGTAGTGATTCCTTACTCTTTTTATTCGCTAGAGTACATCCAACGCTAAGTAACGTTCACGGACTAACTTACGTTTTTGGGTAACTTTTGTTTTGGTCACTCGGATGGAAATAACACATACGTTTACGAAGTGTTATTCTTACTGGTACTGATCTCCAAATATTCCTGCCATGCCCGTTATACATATAGTCCGTTATAAATATTGAGATTTACACCCGTATTCTCGTTGTGTTATTGACTGCCTCGTTGCTTTGTGCTAGTGACATCTTTCCTGTATTGTTATTGGCTTGATTATGTTTTCACCGTACTTTCGTATTACTTTACATGCACCGCTATATTCATTTACACCCTTCTGATTTTTATTATTGCGTTTGCATTGTTTTATTTAAACAGTTTGGTATTATTGTTTTGTTTATTTAACCGCCTTTATTACGTCATTGAGTTAATTTGATATCCATTTGAATATTCTTGACATTTAATTGTATATATATATATATATATATATATATATACTTGTTACTCTGTTTGTATTGTCTAAAAGAATAATAGACGGTTTTTTAAAATCATTAATGCTGTTTCACTTATTGGCATTAAGGTTATTACAACTGCCCAGCAAGTTGTACTAAACTTGCTGGGCAGTTCCTCTCGTATCTTCCAGATAGCCTTGGTTTACTCTGCAGATTGGAAAGTACTTATGCCCGCAGTACGCCAATGCGGACGGGAGGGACAGGAACATCAGTTCCAGTATACGGTCTCATGTTAAATTCACCTGGCATCATGTTTCCGGAGGGTAGCAAAATTTTGTAGTATTTAGATATTTATTTGCGCCAATCTGTAAGTCACTAAGGTTCCCCATTTGCAGCATCTCGAGTGGGAGTCTATCACATCTTCATCATCGTCGCTGAGAGGAACCTGTCACATGCTTTCTGACCTTTGATTGATGTTCCAATTCCCAGCTAAGGCCAACGCGCTTCTGCGATTCCGTCTACCCAAAAACACGCACACATACAAACCCAAAATATTAGAAAGACGTCTGGAAGATAAGTGAAAAAGTCGCGCACGCACAATCAGTTGCTCAAATGCCACATGACGTAATTAGCTCCAAACCCTTTACATCGACTATCTAAATTCCTGATGGAAGAACAAGTACAAATCTCTCTCCAAACGGCATCAAATAAAAACATTACACTACTTTTCGACATATACATAACCACCTTGCTATACTCAAAGAAAAGGATAATTATACCTTACTCTTTTATTGGAGTAAAACGCACCGTTCTAATGCTGACTTGAAAATATAGTATATTACATCTAATCAGTCTTTTTATACTACATCTAAGGTTATTATAATACGTCATTTTTATGTATATGAATTGATACGAAGTACGTGCACGTTTTAGGCACATAAAGTTTGTTTGCATTGAAACAATCGAATGAACTCTATTAACTGCAATATAAGAATCTATACATAGGTATTTAAAAAAATTGTAGTAATGAGTTTTTAAATAATATTTCGATTTATTAATAATAAGCGTATTACCTGCATGATTTGCTTTGTTTATCTAAATTTCTGTTGAGAAATTTTAATTAATTTAATATATTTAATTTATGTAAAAATCTGACTTGATGAATCTTAAGATACTAAAATATGAAGTTGAACTGAATCTTCACTTATTACATGATTCTGTAAGACTGTTAAGATGGCTTCTTTATTATTTGCGAATACAAGTAACAAAAATATAAGTATTACATTTAACATTTAAGTGGTTTTGAATGTTAAATCAATGAATTAAATTATAAAATTCCCGAGACTCGACCACATTCGTAGAAATCGAGACACCAAAAAAGCCGAGAATTCCCGGAACGAGACGAGACAGAAACTCTAGTCTAGTGGAAGTTATAATTGTAAATAAATAAATTACACGTTTTCAAATTTTAAGGTATGTTTATCAAAAACTGTTAAATGAGAAAATTTTGGAGTAGTCAAATAAGGTTATGTTTGCAAAAATTAGCATGACTCAGTACTACCATATATCTATTGATCTATAACAATTACATATTACAATTAAATCATTTTTGGGCTAGTGCATGTTGATTAAAAACTTAGTAATGCTCGCATATTGTACAAATTATATTATTATAAGTTTCGATATAGAACTTTCCATTTTCGGTATAAGTAAAAACAAAAAAGAAAAGTGCAATCATTCAGTACCTGATAAGAATAATTCAAATGCAATATTTAGAATTCTTTAAACGCATATAATGTTATCAAATAGAAGACATTTCTTTGATTCTTCCTGTCTTGTTTTGCATATTAATAAGCAGATTTTATTACTATTATTGTTTGTAATAATAAAAATAATGGTTTATAATTGTCATTTAAATAATACCTATGTTTTGTTGTGCGAAGTAAAATAAAACTGGTTCTAATTACAATTTACTTATTAGAAGGTCTCACTTAGTACTTTTATAAATTACAAGCGCTATTACATTGTTGTTTTCATTACCGTGTAATTCTGTCCATAAATTTTAATGAAATTGATAGTGTTGAAAAAATGAATGAATTATTTAAAATTTGTGTTATAATAGTTGCGCTATTGAATAATATAATATGTCAAAATAGTTTGTTTTCTACAAATATTTTAAATGTAAGTAACATTTATTATTGATTTTTTAATTTATGTAATTACACATTTAGTTCATCACGAAAACCTTAAGACTGATAAAATTAAAGATATTTTATTTTTAAAACATAATATATACAAGCAGAGAACAATAAAAATAAATAAAAGAAACGCTTTACATTGGGTTGCTTATTAAAATGCGTTCGTCATCGCACTTTTCACATTGGGGTAGTGTGATAGTTTATCAATTAGTTGAATATATGGTGCCGCTAAATAAAGAGTTTAACAACTAAAATTTTGAAAAAAATTTGTTTAGAAGCCTAAAAACTTTTTTAAAATTTTTAGAACCCCACACTATATTTAAAACCCCACACTATAATTATCAGCTTAGTTTGTTGTTAGATAATTTTTCTAGCCATGCTCTTTTAGTCACATTTTACCCAAACTATGGGAGCAAATTTGATAATGAACTACATTTTGTAATGCAAAGTCTGTTTTTCTAGTTTTATGAGGCAGATACATAAAATATAAACAAATCTGCGCATTTGTCTTTTTTTATTTATCAAAATATCTGAAACATTTCAAAAATTATAAACTTGTTAAATCTAGAAGCAAAATTAGCAATTTTTCTAAAAAACGACACAGTGTTAGAAATGTTAGAAAAAACATGAGAACATTTCTTACAGTGGTACAAAAATATAAATACTCTATAACTTGCAGTTAAGTAAACTAATAAAATTAAGAGTTATGTTAAGAAAGTTAAGTAAGCCCCTTGAATCAGTGGTTGGTTGTGGCAAAACTTTGATAATGCCATTTTCTCTACCTTGCCAGGGTCTTCCTACAAATTAATTTTTGTACGGTTTTGTAAATTTAACGACCCACCATCCATCGTTTTGCTCAATCACGTTACAAACAAAATGTTATATTAACTTTTTTATAAAATATTTTACAAGTACCCAACATCGTAAGGTGACAACATTTTGGAGTCCTTGCACGTCTATGTTATTTTCATCAATATAATTACCTAACATTTCAGTCATGAACTCATCAGAATTGTCAGATTCAATAAATACAGGAGACATGCGACCCCACGCGTCATTCTTGCTGCTAGTTTTGGAAAATAATCGAGCTTCTTTCAGCGCTTTTCTTAATTGATTTTAGTTTTTCTTTAAGCAGATGTATGGCTTGTGTAGACATCAAAATTGCTGCTCTGGGATATATTTTAGTTTTCTTTTGTGGTAGGATTTGGACTACGGATAATGAAAGGCCTTTCAAATGATACTCTGATGTTACTACGATAGGTGACAAATTTTTCATCCCGCTTTCATTTAAACGATTAAAATACTGCCAAATCCAAGTGTTGGAGCAAGTGGCTGCTGTGTGTAGGAAGCTTTAAAATTGTTATTTGTTTTCTGACTACAGCCTCTAAAATTTCACCGGTGACGTGGCTTGAGTGACCATTATATAGATAAGTTGAGGTCGTTCTGAACCAACGGTAGGAACTACAATTTTAAAAAAGTAATTTGTAAGTATATCCCCGTCCACCCAGCTTTTCTTGCTAACATATACACAGTTCCTTTAAATTCGTGTTCTGGAAGAGTAAGCCATTGGTCCCATACATTATGTTTGTAATTAGTGGTGGAGCCTTGTCCCCTGCTGTATTGCAGATTAGCAAAATGCTGGTGTTTTCTTTGCCTGTAATGCTGATACTTCGAAACGAAGCTTTATTAATGGCACCTACAACATACAATTTCCTTGTGTCAATCCTTAGGCTATTTTCATCTTGATTCCAAATTCTTTCCTGTTTATCATGCAGAGTTGGTTTTACCAAATCTAAATATCTGGAGATTCTGAACGGATCAGGAATTAGAAAGAGGAATTAGAAAGATAAGAGAGAAGGTACAGGGCTGGATGGTGTAACAGTGGCCGTGTGAAGCTGTTTGAATAGAGATAGAGTGAAAGTTTTGTTTAGATGAATGAATGAGGTATGAAAGGAATAAGAAGAAATACTTGAAAAATGAGAGGAGATGAGATTATATCAAGATACAAAGGAGAAATAGAAACGAGGCTGGTAACTATAAGGGGATAATGTTAATGAATAGTATATATAGGCTTATGCAAGTGTAGTTAATGGAAAATTAGCGAAAGAGATGGAGGAAATAAAGGTATTGTCAGAGACACAAACGGGGTTTCTTAAGGGAAGGAATACAGCCGATAACATAGTAGAGGTTAAATATAATCTAATAAATAAGGAAATGAGGGAAGGCAGGAAGCTATATATGATGTTTGTGGATCTGAAATCGGCCTTTGATATGATGAGGAGAGAATAGTTGTGGAGGACGATAGATGAAGCAGGAATATCGCAGGGAATAAGTGGGAATATAAGAGATTGTACAAAGAGTCAAAGATTAGAGCGAGAGTAGGAGTGTCTCAGCATGATTTAGGGTGAAATCAGATGTCACGCAAGGGCGTCCGGTGAGTGCAAGTTTATTTTATATATATATATAGCGGATCTTGAAAAGGTGTTGAGTAATGGGCAGGCTTCGGTTGTTATGTTGGGTGGTGGTAAGAGATTCTGGTCACTTAGTTATGCGAATATATCACATGTATGGCAGGGAGTTGGGAGGAGATGAACTAGATGATTAAAATGTTCAGTAGCTACATGTAGAAGAGGGGAATGGATTTGAATGTAGCAAAGACCAATATAATGGTGTGTGAAAATGGAGGAAAAGATAGCAAGAAAGATATATTTGTAAAAGGATGTAGAGTGATTGAATGTGTAAGAGAGTTCAGATATCTAGGGCATATGTTGAGTAGGAACGGAAGTGGAAGGGAACATGCGAGAATGCTGGTGAGAAAGGCGGCAATTCCAGCAGTCAGATTAAGTAAGGTATGGATGGACAAATTTGGTGAGTCCGTAAGAAACAGTTTCTTGATATTTGGTGTATGCGTGGGAACTATACTAATGTATGGGCCAAGTATGGTCAGTGAACAAATGACAAAAATTGGAAGGAATGGGGATGAAGTACACGAAAAGATTATTAGGTATTGAAAAATCTGTTTAATTCCTGTAACACTACTTCTGCCGACATAGTGTTACAGGAATTAAATGAGCCAAAATGTTGGATAATGGGGGTTACAAGATAAAGAAGTAAGAACAAAAGGTGATGTTAGGTGATGATGAGATATGGTTAAAAGGGTATATAGGTTCACAGTGAAAGAAGAGAAAAATACGTGAGAGGGGAATGAATGGGTGGTGGAGATAAAGAACCTGTTTGAAAGGTGTGGATGATTGATGGAATAATGATTTAATAAGGTAGAAGAAAGTTTGCAATGTGAGGGGGAGGTGACAGGACGCTAGAAGGTTGGAAAGTTAGGAGAGGCAGGAAGGATTAAGAACTGTAGATTTAATAGGACAGATAAAGAACTAAAAATGGAGTGGATATGACGGAGAACTTGAGAACATGTAAAAGTATGGATGACAAGAGGATGATCGCTACGTTCAGGTGTGGTAGTTAGGAGTGAGGTGGCAGGTATTGGATAAAAGAAGAACAAAGAAGATGCAAGATATATGTAACGAATGATGAGGGTAAGGAAGTTTTTTGTTGGTTTTGCCTTATATTTTTTATGTTGTTTGTTGTTCCTCTTTTATAATTTAATTTTGCTAGGTTTAAGAAGTATACTGTTTCGCTTATTTTGCCTGATTGCAAATATATATATTAATGTTGTCAAAAAAAGGTCAATTACCACATATTACACATACACACTACAAACACACACCTATATATATATATATATATATAGGTAAGATTTTGAATAGATTGGTAAGAATGATAAAGGGTTTGTATGAGGGACTGAAAGTTAGGGGAAGGGATAATGGAAACGTGTCCGAATGGTATGAGGGAGTAAGTGGAGTGAGGCCAGGGTGTCCACTTAACGCTTGCCCCTTTTTAATATATATATATATATAGAAGATTTAGAAGATGTACTAATGAGAGGATAAGCTGGGGGGGGGGGGGGGAAAGAGAGGCAGATATAAAGTATGGTCGAGGGTGTATGCGGATGATATTGATGGCGAGTAAGAGGGAAGAATT
>WYDF02017922.1:0-13329 GCA_009867245.2 Adranes taylori
ATTTAATTATCTGCTATCTAATAATAATTTGGCTTATTATTCATTTCGTTACAATTTAATAATGTTATAAAATACTTGATGAAGAACTTGTTTTTTACCACTATAATTAAATATGAAAAATGCCGCCCCAAAATATATGCCGCCCGGTGCGGATCGCACCCACCGCCCCTCCCTAGGTACGCCACTGGCTTTGTCCTCAATTTTATAAACTAATTTTAACTAACAACAATTACAATAATAATTTATACGATAAATTACAATTTACACGATAGTCTCATGTATACTAAACGAAGTGTTAACCTATAGAGGTGGTAATTTAATGTGAGTAATTTAACAAACAAACAGGTGTAATTGTAACCTTTGGCAATTGACCAACATTCAAATTTCTCGGCGAACAACACAGATGATAACTAATGTGAGATTCACAGCAGATCGTCGGCAGTATGTTCAAAGTACAGGCGCCTGGATGGTTTGATGTTTTACGGTTCAAAATGCCTTCGTTGTTAGACTTCCGGTACTTTTAAATCTTGCTGTTTTTAGAATGTTCGACCTTTGTATGAAGTAGTTTCATAACTATAAGCAAATGTGTCTTTTAAATCGATACCTTCATGAATTAACTTTTGCGTACATTTTTCCAGTATTAACTCTTAAATCTAATTGCGTAATTATTTTGTCCACAAGTTATTTCAAAAGGATTTCTATACTCTATTTTATTTCCAAGAAGAGAAAATGTCATACTCCGTAAGTCAAATATCGCGAACGTTTCGTGAGAATAGAGTAAATAATAAACCTAAGTAGTCTTTATTATTATTTTAAACAAACTCTTATTTCACTCGCCAGAAGTCTTCTAAAAAAACCTGGCTCTAGAAACAAAGAAATTCACTTCGTTGTAGATAGGTTATACCTTTTCTATTCTCATCTTTTCCATCTTTTCCCTCATACATATTTCTTCTCATTTCTCCCTAAGCGACTTTTCTCGATTTTTCACGGAATATGTAATCAGAAGAAATTTAAAATTGTAATTACGCTTGAGCAAATCCAGTCAGTCAGCAAAAACATTTGGTATACGCGATCATTGCTTTGATCTTCAATTTAAATTTATAAAAGTTTCTATGAAATAGATACAGCAAGTGAAATTTATTCAGATCAACTTAAACTGCAGTAGACTAGCGACCAAACTATTAGAACAAAAAAGGGAGAGAGAGGCACGGAACAAAACAAAAATTACAACCCACTGAGTGAGATAACGGACATAACAAACTCTGGTGCAATAGGTAAAAAGGTAAAAAATGCAATAATGAAGTTAGCGAACATGTTAGTAAAAAGTTAGTTAAGAAGTTAGTTAAAAAGTTAGTTAGTAAAAGAGTTAGTTAGTAAAACAGTTAGTTAGTCAACAAAAGAGATATAATAAAGATAGTTAGTAAACACGTAAGGACTTAGTAAATAGTTAGTGTGTTAAAAAGTTAGTAAAGATTTCGTAAAAAATAATTAGCTATTAAAAAAGCTAGTTAAAAGTTATTAAAAAGTTTAAAATAATAAAGTTAGAAGAAGTTAATTAAAATAAACAAGTTAGTAAAAGAGTTAAGGTAGTTAAAAAAGTTAGTAAACAAGTGAATTAAGGAAGTTACTTAAAAAGCTAATAAAATTAATAAAGACTTAAGTTTTTAAAGTATTATTTTTTTAAGTCCTCGTTAACTTTTTAACAAAGTTAACAAGTTAAGAAAGTTATTTCGTTAAACAAAGTTAAATTTGTTAAACAAACAAAGGTACTTTTGTGAACGATGTTAACTTCGAATGATAACTTTGTAATAAAATTAGTAGAGTTATGTTTCTTTTAAGTTTTATTTTTTTAACTTCTCGTTAACGTTTTAACGAAGTTAAGAAGTTAACAAAGTCATTTCGTTAAACAAAGTTAAATTTATTAAACAAACAAAGGTACTTTTGTGAACAATGTTAACTTCGAATGATAACTTTGTAATAAAATTAGTAGAGTTATGTTTCTATTAAGTTTTATTTTTTTAACTTCTCGTTAACTTTTTAACAAAGTTAACAAGTTAACAAAGTTATTTCGTTAAACAAAGTTAAATTTGTTAAACAAACAAAGGTACTTTTGTGAACAATGTTAACTTCGAATGATAACTTTGTAATAAAATTAATAGAGTTATGTTTCTTTTAAGTTTTATTTTTTTATCTTCTCGTTAATTTTTCAACAAAGTTAACAAGTTAATAAAGTTATTTCGTTAAACAAAGTAAAATTTGTTGAACAAACAAAGGTACTTTTGTGAACAATGTTAACTTCGAATGATAACTTTGTAATAAAATTAGTAGAGTTATGTTTCTATTAAGTTTTATTTTTTTACCTTCTCGTTAACTTTTTAACAAACTTAACAAGTTAACAAAGTTATTTCGTTAAACAAAGTTAAATTTGTTAAACAAACAAAGGTACTTTTGTGGACAATGTTAACTTCGAATAATAACTTTGTAATAAAATCAGTAGAGTTATGTTTCTATTAAGTTTTATTTTTTTAACTTCTCGTTAACTTTTTAACAAAGTTAACAAGTTAACAAAGTTATTTCGTTAAACAAAGTTAAATTTTTTAAACAAACAAAGGTACTTTTGTGAACAATGTTAACTTGGAATGATAACTTTGTAATAAAATTAGTAGAGTTATGTTTCTTTTAAGTTTTATTTTGTTAACTTCTCGTTAACTTTTCAACAGAGTTAACAAGTTGACAAAGTTACTTTGTTAAACAATGTTAAATTTGTTAAACAGACGTAGGTAACTTTTGTGAACAAAGTTAACTTTGAATGTTAACTTTGTTCATCAAACAAGTTAACTTTTTAAACAAACAAAGTTAGCTTGTAGTTAACATTGTTACAAACTTAAACAAACAAAGATAAAACAAAGTTTGTTTATAATGAAAATTAGAAACAAAGTGCATTAGTTCTTTGTTTCTACGTTCAGGAGTTTAAAAAATTTTAAACTTCAAAATAAGGAGCAAAGTGTAAATAGCAGATTTAGACATGCATGTATATATATATATATTACTTTCAGTAGTCTTTGAGTACATGAAGAAGTAATTGAATAAATTCTACCACAGGGTAAAATAAATTTAGATTTCATATTTAAAGAAGTGTACAAATATACGCTATTTCCTTTAAGTCGCTTGATAAATTTCAGTAATTTGAAAAATGGAATAACCAGTTTGATGTTGACTCAAACTTTACTTTTACTAGAGGAAAACCTCCCATCACTTAGTATCGCTGAATCAGGAACTTCTATGACACAAATAACTCTATAGTTAGAGAAGAGAATAAAATTAGAAAGTGTGTCAGACAGGGTTGCATATGTCCGCTACAATGTACATATATAGCAAATATATTATGATACTTGGAAAATTGGGAAGGTGGTCGATGTATCAACCGGTGGCATGAATGTATTCAACCTCTGTTATGCATACGATACTCTATCCATTGCGTAAAGTGAGGATGAACTAATAGAGCTATTCGAGGAACTTCAGAAATCCAATATGGAGTATGGGCTTCATATAAGTCTACGAAATACAAGAATCATTAGCGTCAACCGAGTAAATACTCAGAAACAAGTGTAAGATGGAGAACATCATGAGAAACAGCTGCCCCCCCCCCCTGGAACTAAAAGCTCCTAGAAGCTGCGTATGCCCATAAAATGGATCGTCGCGTTACGAGTATGGAACCCGAATTTCCATTCCTAATAGTTTTATCCCTTAAACAATTTGTATAATGTAAATAATTTAAATTCTTTTAAAAATGAATCAAACTGTTATTTGTTCTAGTTAGCATTTACTTGTTTATACGTAGATCCTACATTATCAATGTTGAAAAAGCAAGTGAAACTCAAAACCAAAAAATATTAAAAAAAACGTATTGCAGAATCGTGGTAGATTTTTAAATAAATTGAAAAGATTGTCTCTATCAACGAAGGTTTTTAGCGGACCTTATATACAGATCGCTTATTTCATTCACTCTGGATGACTGAAACTACGAGTTCAGGCGGCTGAATCGGCAGCAGTTCCAGAGCGAGCGCCGAACGAAAACGGTTTTGTAAGATAATAGTATGCATATTATACGAAACAAAATATTATTGTTCGTTAAAACCTTAAACTGCGCCACCGCCGGCTTTCGCCGATTTCATTGTATTTCTTTGGATAATAATGTCTTGGATTGTTTTTTAAAGAATATTATTTTAAAACTTGATTCGAAATAATGAGGAATTCTTAATAACAAAGTGGTATCTAGTATTTTCATTGGCTTAAGAAACGAATTATGGATATGTCAAACATTTCATGAAGAAAATTTCCTTATGAAAAAACGTTGCTTTTTTTTATTACAAGTTAACAGAGGTTTGGATTATATTGAAATGATGATGCTAACATAGTGGAAGCCTCGTTCTATTGTTGTCATTTAATCTACGTATTCACATATATTTTATTACTTTATTATTAATAATATTTACAGGCATTAAATTAATACACATTCAGCGCGATAGAACAGAATGCGTTAATAAAACAAACACAATCAAAATAAAATCAGTACAACATAATACGTAAAATATGAAATCAATACAAACATAATACAAAAACCAGGATAATCAAGAAAATAAAAAAAAAGCATACAAACACTTCTACCACTGGAGAACAGACACAAGTGAATTCCAACAACCACCTCACCCATCACACTCCCATTACATTTGCTAAGTAAAATGTTCTTGTCCAGTAGTTTGATGAGCTACTTGAGGGCTCGAAACGTTTGCTGAGTTGTTGTTTTTTTCAATAAAACCTGATGTCCAATTACCGATGATTTTCATTTGATATTACATTTGCTACTTAATATTTCTCGTATAGTCATCGATCCTTCCTTGTTTTTTAGTTTTTTGAATCCTAGGCATAATTTCCATCCCCTCCCTAACCTCTTTCCCAAACACATTATCCAATTCTGTACTAATTCTCTCCCATTCCTATTTCACTCTATTCCTCTATATACTTTAACCCATCGTTCCCATTGTTCATCGCAAATCCTACATATTTTTTCCTATATCGTTTTCTTGCCACTCGCTTCTTAGTTCAGTTACTCATTTTAATATTTCATATACCCTTCCTTGACAACTACTTCGTCAACGAGAAAGCAAGAGGGTCAACGTCAATGGAAGAGGGAAGCCAACCACTCAACACACTGAGGCAATGGAGATGGCAGAGATAAATCTCCTGAGGTATGTGAAGAACACCACCGACGCTTGTTCCGTTGTTGTTTCGGCGACAGCGAATTATTCCAACATTAGCAAAATTCATTTTCTTCGTCACAACTCACATCGTATTATCAACAATATACCTCACACCATTTTCCTATCTTCATCATGTCAACTGGCTGGATCAATTTGCAACATCATCATTAAACATTCAGCATTCAACCATTTATTTCCACCGACGTCCTGCAGAAGCCAAATAGAAGCCACAAAATCCAATCAGAAGTACAATTTAGTATGAAATATTGAATTACCTTTAGTTTCCAACTTTACTAACGGAACTTCCACCCGGGAAACTGATAATGGGGAGCCTTAGCGATAGTCACAAATGACGCAAACTAATATCTTAATACTACAGAATCTTTCTGTCCTCCGGAAAACATATCTCGGGCGCCAAAGCAGTTTAACGTGAAACCGCACGCATGAACTGATGTTGGTGTCCCTCCGGTCCTCAGTGGCTTACTGATGGGAAAGGTAGCTTCGAGTCTTCTGAGTTGCCCAGATGTTCTTGCTCTTGCTTTCAGTTGAAATAAACTAACTCACTAATAAGTGAAACAACATTAACGTTGTAACAAAATCGTTTATTGGTCTTCCAAAATACAAACAAAGGAATAAATGCACAAATAAGTGTCAGTTGATTAAATGGTAAAATGGTATGTAAACAGTAGCGAATTAATGGCAGTGAGCAAACATTAAATCAAATACATTAAAATAATCTAGGAATCAATTAATAAGCGGTGCATATAAAACGTGCGGTGATATGATAATGGAACAACTATGCATGGAGCATGTAATAGATGGGATACAAAACAACGGGAAGGTGGGGCTTGATTCATTTTAGCGCAAAGAATCGAAATATGATACAGTAAATGATACTAGAGAACCACGATAACTCATATAACACGCAGGTCGAACAGAGGTGTTAAGCTTACCGCGTGACTGTAACTGGCAGGGCGATTCGATACAGTGACAAACCTCTAGCGGTGTGGTGGAGCGAAAGAAATCTATATCTTACTTAACACCCCAGTCGAACAGAGATGTTCAGCTCGTTAAGTGACTGTAGCTGACGGGTCGATCCGATACAGCAACACACACTCTAGCGGTGTAGTGGAGTGAAGGCATACCACTAAAACATACCTAACACTTTGGTTGAACAGAGATGTTAAGATTAGTGAATGACTGCAGCTGACGGATCGATCAGATACAGCAACATACACTTTACTGGTGTAGGAAATAGGTAGGATAGAAAGAGAAGCAAAGCTAAATTGAACACACGCAGCAGAATAATATAAAATATATGAAGACACTCACCAACTGCTTACTGTATCTTTCACTGGTGGTGTTTCTATTGGTCGACTGTTACTGAAGGCCGCTGCTGTTGCTATCTGGTTTCAGGAATGAACTAGAATATTCTACACTACGCAGCGGTATATATAGGCGTGGGCCTCCGCAGAATCTTTGTTTCGCGTATCGATCGATATGGAGCAGCTCACTTGTTAACTATTACGTGATACGGTCGGTCATACTCCACGCAACAGTGAACCAATACTTGTACCCTAATCAGTATAACATACTATTAACGCGTGCTTATTATAACACAGCTAATGCGTAGCTTCCCATACATACCAAAATCAACAACATTATACTTATCTTTATGCGAATAATGCGAAGACATCAATTTTTTTTTTCGATTTGTAGCGTGCACATAAGGAACATCTTCCGCTTAGTGGAATCTAATAAAACAATATCAGGTTCGTTTGCGGCTATTTGATGGGTTGTAGGAAAACAGTAGTACCAAAAAAATTTAACGGCTTCATTTTCAACTACGGTCTCAATATCATTAACGACGTAGGGTGCCGCCGGGTCTCTGCCTAGACGTTAAGAATGTCGCAGATGAAAATATAGCACCTTTAAGACGGCATAATGGCGCTTGATGTATTTTGTGCTTGCATACACCGAGCATGTGGAAAAAATATGAAGTAGCGTCTCGGGTTGAGACTAGCATGCTCGGCAATTCGTATCTGCCACCTCTACGGCCATTATATTCTTAGGGTTGACGGAGTTCTTTGAATAATACCAATTCTGATTTTCGAATTACCTTTTTGGCAGCCTTAATATCTAACTCCATCACGTTCATTGCTTCACCACCAAGGGCCCGCATATCTGTCGCGAACGATATTCCAAGGGATTGGGATGCCTTTCTTGCAGTTTTATATAGAAATGACCCAACAACCGCTAATTCGTTCTCGTACACAAATTTAATAAGAAGATCATCTAGGTTGTTGATAACCCTGTTAGGCATTCTTATTTCCATACGGCCATGCATTGACTCAATAGTCGAAGACCTCGGCCACCTTCATTTCGCGGAAGGTAAACACGAGGCACGAAAGACCTAGGATGGACGCTGCGATTTATATGCATCAATTTCCTTGTAGATCGGTCAAGGATTTTCAGCTCGTCTTGACGCCATTTTATAATACCAAAACTATATAATACTATCGGAACAGCAAGCATATTTGTGACGACAATGTAATGAACACAATACGACAATATATTACGACAATACGACAATGTGGTGACGACAATATATTGAACTTTCCTAATTTTATCAAGTAGCTTAAAATTATAAAATTCGATGACATACATTTTTAAATATCCACAAACTGAAAAAATATCAAAATTTTGTGAAATTGATCTAAATATCGAATATCATCCATTTCAGTAAAATTTTAATTTGGCTAAATTTTCAAAAAATTCAAGATTTCATGAAAAGTTTAAAAATTTGGAAATGAAAGACAAATATTTCAGAACGGAATCGAAATTTTATTCGAAATTAATTCGAGATCAAAAATTGATCAAATTGATTGAAATTTCAATCTTTCAGAAAGTTGGCCAACATTTTGCAATTTACAAAACATGCAAAATTTTATCAAACTGTCAAAAAATTGCATGAAATTGGCCAAATTTAAAAAATTTATTATTAAAATATTCAAATAACACAAATTGACCAAAATTTCAAATTATCAATATGACAAATCTAAAAATTTTATAAAAGTGAGAAAAATTTCATCAAAATAACTGCAATTTCAAAATTTCACTAACCACACAAAATTTCATCTAATTAACTAAAATTTCAATCTGTCAAGAAATACGTTAAAGGTTTAAAGATCATTCAAATTTACAAGAACTTAGAAATTCCAAATTTTTCGAAATTTAAAAATTCCAAGTTTCATCCAATTGCGAGCAACAAAAAAATTCATCGATTAAATTGATTAAAATTTCAATATTTTATCACATTTCAGTGACCAATATTCCTCAATATAGGCAAATTGAGAAAATTATAGAAACTCCATGAAATTGAGAAAAATTTCAATATGCTATTAAGTTGTCCAGAATTGTGTCAAACTCACCAAAACCAATTGATTTTTAGTCAAATCGGCCAAAAGTTTAAAATCATTAATTTGACGAGAATTGAGAAATGTTATGAAACTGACAAAAACTTCATCAAATCAACTAACATATAACTTGCTTTGCTAGGAAAAATCTTAAATTGTCACCAAATTAATCAAAAATTTAAAAATTTCATGAAATTCAATCAAATTGACCAACATATTTTGAAAATCATTTAAATTGATAAATCTTTGATCCAATCAATTGATTGAAATGTAAAAATTCCATCAATTTTATCAAAAATTTTAAAGTTACATCCAAATGAGGAATTTAAAAATTTCACCAAATTGTTCAAAAGCTCATCAAATTTTCTTCAGATCAAAAAATTTCATCAGATTGGCCAAAATTTCATTAAACCGGTAAAAATTTCTAAATGCATCAAATCAATTTGACGAAAATTTCATTAAACTGATCAATACTTTATTTGCTCATCAAATTACCAAAATTTCAACATTTCAAAATTTCAATTAATCAGTAAGTGGACAATAATTTCAAAATTCCATCAAATTTACAAAAATTTTAAAGTTTTAGCAAAATGAAGAAAATTTCGAAATTTATCCGAAAATTTCAAGCCTTTGATCCAATCAATTGATTGAAATGTAAAAATTCCATTCCAATTACATCCAATTGAGGAATTTAAAATTTCACCAAATTGAATAAAATTTCAAAAGCTCATCAAATTTTCATCAGATCAAAAAATTTCATCAGATTGGCCAAAATTTCATTAAACCGGTAAAAATTTCTAAATGCATCAAATCAATTTGACGAAAATTTCATTAAACTGATCAATACTTTGTTTGCTCATCAAATTACCAAAATTTCAACATTTCAGTAAGTGGACAATAATTTCAAAGTTCCATCAAATTTACCAAAATTTTTAAGTTTTAGCAAAATGAAGAAAATTTCGAAATTTATCCGAAAATTTCAAATCTTTGATCCAATCAATTGATTGAAATGTAAAAATTCCATCAATTTTATCAAAAATTTTAAAGTTACATCCAATTGAGGAAAAGGCGTAGTATAACTGGTGGTTATTTTTGGTGATTATATAAATATTTTATAATCACCAAAAATTCTTCAGAAAAAAATCAGTTACAAGATTCTGAAAGTTAACCAGATTTTTTTTTAAATCCATCAAATTAACAAAAGTTTCATCAAAATAACAAATTAGAATTTTTTCGAATTTACAAAATGTAAAAATTTTATTGAATTCATCAAAATTTGAAAGTTCTATCAAATAATCGAAATTCGAAAGTTTTATTAAATCGACAGAAAGTTCTGAACTTGCAAAATTTCATTAAATTTATAAAAATTTGCGCCAAATTGAAATTATTTTAGAAATCTCATCGACCTGATAAAAATTCCAAATTTTCATCAAATTCAAAATTTCATCAAATTGACTAAAGTTTAGATATTCTATCAAACGGACAAAAGTTACAAATTTTATCAAATTGACCGAATGAACTTCTAAATAGCCAAAATTTCAAAATTATCCATTAACGAATATTTAGACATATTATAACATTTCATCAAATGAACTACAATTTCAAAATTTCACTAACCCCACAAATTTTTTTTTTTAATTTCATCTAATTAATCATAATTTCAATATGTTAAGAAATTTCATCAAATTGACCAAAATTTTAAAGATCATTCAAATACACAAGAACTACGAAATTCCCACAAATCCGAAATTAATAAATTCGGTCAAATTTACCAAAAATTTCGAAGTTTCATGCAATTGACAGGAATTTAAAAATTACAGCAAATTACTGAAAAGTTCAAAATTTTATAAGATTGATCAAAATTTATCAATTTGAAGAAATAGGAAATTTCATCACATTGACCAATTTTTTATCAAATCGACAAAATTTTTAAATGACATCAAATGAAGTTGACAAGAATTTCATAAAATCAACTAAAATTTGATGAACCCCACAAAAATTTCGAAATTTCTTCAAATTAATGAAAATTTCAAAATGTCGTGATATTCAATGAAATTACTAAAATTTTAAAAATTATTCAAGTTGAAATTCCAACAAATTGACCGAAACTCAAAAGTTTAATCCATTTGAGAGGAGTTTACAATTCTCATCAAACGGAATAAAATTACAAAATTTTATCAAATTTATCAAAGTTTCTACATTTGTCAAATTGAAAAAATGTAGGAATTTTATCAGATTTACCAAAATTTCATCAGATGGACAAGAATTTCAAAATGACATCAAATCAAGTTGACAAAAATTTTAACAAATCAATTAAAATTTTATTAGCTCCACAAAAATTTGAAAATTTCATCAAATTAATCAAAATGTCATGATATTACATCCAATGACCAAAATTTTAAAACTCATTCAAATTAACCAAAACCTTCAAATTCCAATAAATTGACCGAAAATTTCAAAGCTTCGTCCAATTGCGTGGAATTCAGAAATTTCATCAAATTGATTAAAATTTGAATATTTTATAAAATTGATCAAAATTTCTACATTTATTAAATTGAAACGAATATAGAAATTTCATGAGATTGGCAATCATTCATCAAACTGACAAGAATTTCTAAATTACATCAAATCAAGTTGACAGAAATTTCATGAAAATTTCTACATTTATCAGATTGAAAAAATTGTAGAAATTTCATCAGATTGACCAAAATTTCATAAAACTGACTAAAACTAAAATTTCTAAATGACATCAAAGTTGATCAAACAAATTCAAATTCCATTAAATTTAAAAAAATTTAAGTTGTATTAAACAGGATAATTTCGCAATTTTAACGAATTGACAAAAATTTCAGGACTGCATCCAACTGACAAATTAGTATAAGAATTTTAGTAACAAATTTTACAATAAATTTCTGATTTAGGAAGAAATACATTTTAATTATCTGGACCAACTTCAGTTATAAACGTATATATTTACCCAACTGATTAAAATAGTTTTTACAACCAATTGCGCAATCAACAGAAAAGACCGAAACACATTCCTCCTGTTACGTATACAATACAAGCGATATAAAGATACAATACCACACACATAATAGTGATGTTACCATACATGTTGCACTCAGAGAATAGATTTGCAGTTAAAACTTCCTTTCATTCAATATTGAATGTACGAAAACCGTGAAGATATAATAGAATAGAGATATAGATGAAGTCTGCTCTTGCACAAAATCGGTTTTTAATACGATGCTTTTGTATTGAATGATCACTGTAGCAATCAGAAGAGTGAAAAAGAAACACTTTAGTATGTAAACATCTAAACATTTTTCGTACATTTATATTATAAATTTATTAATTTATTTTGAGTTTAAACAATATTTAATTGCTCAAATTATATTCTTAATTTAGAAAATTACTAGAATTTGTAATTTTCATTTTACAAATTAACGGAAAAAACTAAACCAGTTTTTAAGTTAGTTAATACCGGAACCATACGGAGCCAAAATCTTATGAAATTAGTAAGTAGTACGAAAGTTGAACGAAATTGAAAATACAATATTATATTTGACACTCGAGTGTTAAGAAAGATATGTTTTAAAATGGTTACCAGGTCAAAGCTGCTTTTAGTATTCAAATAATAACCAGACACATATAACTTAATAATTAGATAAGCTAGTCTATTTCCAAAGCACTTATTGATAACATGAGCACCCAATTACCTTAAAAATGCGGACAATGGCAAATATGTATTTCCAGTATTAGGCGAAGCTTTCATCAGCACCCTCTTTTAGTAGTGCATCCGTCGTCTACCACCTAGATGACTACACCACGTCCGGCTGTTTAAGCTCATTTCAAAGTATTCATTAAACGTTGCATTTGGATTAATTACAGAGTTCTTCTAATAGGTGGACAAAAATAAACTAACCCAATTACATCAGTGGTGTTATATTCCCTCCAACAATCGGATTTATATATATAAATCGTTTATCTCAATTTATCGTCCACCCCTTGTATATATACTTTTATAGTGTAATTCAGAGTTGCACCCACTAGTTTGTGTATGAGTATGTGTAGTTTTGGGAAACGTTTATATGCGTCAGCATTTTTTGTTACCTAACGCGAAAGAGGAGGGAAAAAGTTATGAAAAATGATCGATTCGGACGCCAAAATTCAGCGGGCATAAATATTCGTATATAATAGCGCTAACCATTTAGAGTCTTAACAAAACCGTTAACAGTTTAGCACGGAATAGTTTTGTTAGCAAGCAGACCCATTTCACTATCGCGCTGAAATTTCTTTTTTCAATAACAAAAACCAGTCCAATATAACTAATTGTTCGTCCGCGGGCAAAATCGGGCCATTGAGCTGACATTCGTATATATTTCGCATCATCAAAATTAATTCGTTATCGCTCGCGAGAGGTGCGCAAGAAGGAACTCCTTTCAGAACCATTGAAAGAAGATATTCCACCGTATCGCTAAGCTAAGTCCATTCAGATTAGTTTTGTTTTGTACTATTAGCGCTTTATTGAATCGTTGTTTGCTTGAATTTAGCAATCATTTTGAGAATTATTGCTAATTTAATTGTGTTATATACAGTGTATTTGTCGTAAAGGTGCACGGTAAATGTAGTCTAAGTTCACAGCTCTGGAG